>VDFB02155198.1:0-14583 GCA_007258455.2 Sequoia sempervirens
AACTCAATCTCCTGGACCTCCACACTGGTTTGATAGACTCACATGCCTTACTCATCTTCCTAAGATGTAAAACAAGAAAACTTAGAAAATTCTCACCAATTCTGCTTTTGGATCAGAACTCAATTTTTTGCCTCTAAATGTAAATTCTAAATAAAAAATATGATCATCGGTCCTCATTATATTAAGCCATGCAAGTGTTCCAACCATAAATACTCAAGGAAAGATTGTACGAGTGAGCTAATAGCAGTTTTCTTTGAGCTTTTAAAATCTCAACCGTTGATCATGTTTTAAAACTAAATCAATGGTAAAATATCACCAATGTAAGTAGTTGTGATAAAGCTTTATTGTATGCTATTAATGCCTTTTCCTAATCAAAAAATCTCAAAGTAGATATACATCCACTTTGTATTGTACATATTTCAACCACATACTTAGCATCAATTTAAAACTTGTTGTGCCATGGTTACCCGCTCATATATGGGAATTAATACACTTACATATTTCTTCATAGAAAAAAAAGGGGAATGATCTTGATTTGATCTTAGAGTATCAATTTGTACACTGCCTTGCTTAATTATCACCTTCCCACACATACCAATAATTATCAAAATTGACAATTGAAATCCCACACAATGTGCTAAAAAGAAAAATCACAAAGATAATTCCATTTTCATCATAGTGCTATTTCAGCCAAATTTAGGAGCATTCTAACTCCACTAGATTCCATCGAAACATTTTACAATGTCCACGTGGCACTTTCTCGCTTGCCATTGAAAAATATGGGATACATGTGAGGCCCTCGCGAGATGGTGGGGAGCAGTCAGGATTGAACCACATCACCTACCATCAATTGTTGATCTTCCTTCCTTATGAAGCATCTATCTTCTTCAACACATGGTTGGTCCCACAAAAGTGATAGATGTTGCCCTGCCCACTAGCCCGTGTGACAATCTTTCCTTAATGCACAAGAGAGACAAGTGAGCAGTGAATGGTCCCGATGAAGACATGTGTTGAGGTGTCCATCATTGATCTTTGTTGTAGCCATGTCCATTGGCCTTTTAGAAACACTAGTCCCACCACCATACATGACACATGGCCATCAACTGCTAGCTTATGTGTTGAAATTAATGTGAAATAAACCAACACAGGCATGTGGGGAGTGGTCAAGTTGTGGCCATGTTGCTTGATAACTGTTGTTGATCTTCTTCAAATGGCGCCAACTATCTTTATCAAGGAGATTGGGCCCACCAAAGTACCATACACATCAAAAAAGCCTATCATCCCATGTGAATAAACTAATAAGGATTAAATCAACACATGGGGTGCAGGGAATGGTGGTGATCAGCTCTTGTCGATCAAATGACTAGCGTGAAAACCAAATTTTGCACATGTCACAAAGGTTAATTTAAAAAAAGGGGCCACCTCTAGTCCAACAAGAACTTGACCTTTAGGAATGGGGATTTAAAAATTAAGTTATTAAAATGAAAATCAAGCCTAACCATAACAAAATTTAAAATAATTGAGGTGACCGACAATCCTAAACCTTGGGGGCCGATGGAAACAGTGACTTTGATGGCATAAGTGAGAAATTAAATGACCAGGTACCAAGAACGTCAGGTCAATGTGAAAATATAATGACCAAGGGTTTTATAAATTCATAGGTTAATTGTGGGGGATTCGAGCAACACAAAAACCCTAAAACAATGATAAGGAACAACCCTAAGCCAAAACAAGAGTCCAAGCCAAGTAAAAAATTTAAATGGAACCAAGAATTTTTAAAGGGTTTCCATTAGTGGCTCTAGTTGGGGACACATGCCCCTTGCAAGCATGGTGAGATCCCATAATCATAGGTGAAGCAAACCAAGCTCATAGAACAAAAACCAATACAACCCACATATATTCAATCTACATATGTCACAAGGACCAAAACTAATAGATCCAATTTTAACTGATCGAAAGCCTTTCTCTTAGGTACACATTACCAATATGCACCCAGAATATAACTAGGATTCAATTATAGTTAGTGGCATCAATCCACTAAACTTAGACCTGATTCTTGCCCCTATGAAAGACCAATCTATTAAAAGAACTAACTTTCCTCCATCCACTTATACCTCTACCACACCACTGCAACATGTATAATTTTCCCTTTCCAAGTAGAAATATATAGTTTCCCTTAAAAGTTTCCTATTTACAATCATTTTTATTAACAAATCTCACACATTTTCTGAGCATACCATTGCTAATGTAATTCCTATCATTCTGCATTGTATAACCAAGCATAAACTTAAAAAAAATTATCATCACATGACACACTGGTGTTACCAAATGAAACATGCTCATACTCAAAATAACATTCCTCATTATTAATCCCATTTTTATGTTTCATCAAAATACCTTGCTACTGAATTGGAAAATTAAAGTTTTCATACTCTTCTAAGTAATTAGCAACATGATATTCAACCTTACCTATAACATTTGTATTAAATATGAAACATTCATATTTAGTTCCCTCTAGGAACTCATCAATATGTTGCTTTGTTTGCTATCAAATGCATCATCTAAGTTCTCAACAAAGAGTGGATTATCTCTACACCAATAAGGATCACCATTTCTTACTTCTAGTGTAGATGGAGGCTCATCAAACAAGTGATTTTCTATTACACTTATTGTAACTACAAAAGCCTCTTCCCCTTTAACATGAAGATATAAATCTTTCGTATCATCATCATCATAATCACTAAAAGAACATACAGATAGATTTTCAACTTCATTCATATCCTTTATAGTTAAAATTTCTAACTCATTCTTTGAAAACTATTTATAGGAATGAAGTTGCTCCTTCTTAAATAACAATGTGCTTCCATCATTGTTATCATATTTCTCATTTGTAGCAAAAATTTCAATTTCTTCCTTATGAGAAAAAACATGATTATCAAAGGCATGATCATGTTTATTACCAGCATCGCTATTACAACAAGAGGATTTGTTTGTATTGTAAATTTGTTCATAATTTTTAGACTGGATGCTCACTCTTATATCTTCCATAGGAGCATAGGTAATGGACTCTTCAGAAAAATTGGAACCAATAATTTCATTTCCTTCATTGAGGGATGTTTTTTCCATCTTGGATCTACTCTCTTCTTCTTTATGTAGTATCTCATTTCCTAACATATGTGGAGCCACAAAATCACAATCATCATAAGTTGAAAACATGATAGTTTCACGATGATCATCTCTAATTTTTTCAAACATAGAAAAATAATCACACACTTGGTCAAGTTCAATAGGTTTCAACTCTTTTGGCAAAGCACTCAATCCTGGTTCATAAGATTCATAAAACAAATCAATGCAGTCTAATTTTTTAGGTTTGCAACATTTGGGAATTGAAGATAGAGTACTCATAAACCTTACAAAAAGATCATATGATGATTCTTCTTTGTATCTACTTATGCAGGAGAGGGCTCAAATAGAGATTAAAGGATCACAAATACATACGACTTCTTGAAAATTTATTCGGGGCTTTACATCATCAACATTATGGAATGATTTGCAAAATGAGACGATAGGGGTGTAAGTGTTTTGAAATTCATTTCCAACTTCTAATTTACACTTTTCATCAACATTTTGTGTCTCAAGGCAATAGACACTTGTATTTAAATGACCTTTGTGCATTCCATATCTTCAGTTGTTTTCAATATTCACGTCTATACCATAGGCCTGATGCAAAGTTTTAGGATTCTTATCTCTCAGTAAATAGCTCATCTTACTATCAAAAGATCCTAAATAAAAAACCAAACATACTACATCACTTAACCTCAAGAGCTTAGGAATATCCCTCAATGTTTTAGCAAATCTTCTATTAAATGTTGGAACCAACTCATCCTTCTCTTTTTCAATGTTCATTAATTTATTTAGTGTAGAACTAGCATTTATTCTTTCACAAAATTTCTTTAAGAATACTGCTCTGAACTCACTCCAAGAAAAAATAGAGCAAGCTAGTAATCAAAGACCATTCTCTTACATCTCCTTTCAAAGACTAAACCTACTTCATAGTCATCTATTAACTTGTTGAATTCATGTAGATGATTATTTGATGCTTCTCTCTTTGTACCACTAAATTTTGGTAACTTATCTCTGATTTCAGGTGGAATAACATTTGGATAACCATTAATTCCACTAAAATTAATGGATATATATCTTCCAAAGTTGAAACTTATCTTATAACCTAATTGGAGCATATTACAAACCATGATTGTACTAGGAGGCGTACAAAGAGGCATATATTGATAAGTACACATTTGTAGTTTCAAAGGACACTTCCAAGTGCTTTTACAACATAATCTTAAGCTTTCAAAATATAGATTTGATTTGCTTAAAACCTTTTAAGTGAATCTCTTCAAAAATATTGCATACTTCATTGTAGATGCTACAGTCTAATAATACAAAAGTATGTAAGACAATAACTATTATTCCCTTTCTTAGTGCTTAATTCACTCAATAGGGAATCAAAATTATTTCAAACTTGAATACTTGATGCAATCAAAGGAATAAAAATCATTCTCTCCCTCACATTTTTCAAAACTCAAAATATTCCTTGTTTGATCACTCATCTCAAGTACACATTTCCCTTCATAAAACTCTTAACTCAAGCCTCCAAAACTGAGAACAAGAATCCCAATCAATTTTTGATTCTCTAATGTTCACCATATTCAATATTCAAAAGAATGGCCCAAACTCTTTTCCAACACAAACATACCAAACCTGTGTATTTATGGAGTTGACTATCCTAAAAAACATTTAGGCCTGAATAGACCCTATCAAACAACAAATTCACATTCCCAATCCCATTATTCCTTCCTAAAGCCACATGCATGTATAAATAATCCTTCATAATCACATTAGACCTTTTCCCAATCTTCATTCATGATTTCTCAACAAACTCTTACTTTGAACCTTCCCTTTTTGCTCCAAAAGATGGCTGTCAATAGATTGCCCTAACTGGTCAATCAATAAAGAAAGGATTCAAACTCATAAAATTCACCCAACCTTTTTTAGATATGGCTCCCATTACATCTTATCACCTTTTAAAAACACTATTTTCATGAAGAGTCCTATTTGTATTATCAAAACATGAAAACTTGATTGATTCCCAATTCTTTGCCAAAATAGGGCAGTCAATAAATGGACTCCAAAAATTGTAAATTCTCCAGTCCCTATCAAAAATGAGATTGAAATGCACTCAAAACCCTTTGGAAAACAACTATACTCAAGAAGAACTCAAAAATATCGGTTATAATTCATTATTTCTCCACTGTTCTTAGATTTACTAGTCTTTTTCTTATTTTACAGACCTAGGGCTTCCTAGTTCTGGCCAAAAACCTTTACCTATTACTTTGCAAATTTGGAATATTTTAAAACATGATTAAAAATACTTACACAAAAAATTTGAGGAGATTTCAATGGCTAGAAAATGAGAAACACAATTTTCTTATGCATTGTTTACCCTTATTTAGGGTTTTACTCATTTTGACAAAAAATGTAATATCTTTTTCAAATCAAAACCAATTTGCACGAAAAAAAAATTTATGGAAGGTGATTGAGATTACTTACACATGAAATCCTTTATAATTGTACTCTTTCCCATACAAGGCCATACAAAATTAGAAAACTGAAAATTTTTGTTAAAAATGCATATAAATTAGGGTTTCCTTTATTCAAAATCTAGATTTCAGTCACCCACACATAAAAAATGTTTCCAAGGCCTTTTAAAGGTATCCAACACTTTTATTTTTAGTTTCCAACTACCTTATACTAACCTAGAACACAAATGACCCTTCACCTTCCTAGTTTGCATCATTTTTGCAATTTTACAACTTTTGAAATTTGTATGACAACTTTTTACATGTTTGCAATATTTAACCCAATTGACCTCCTAATAACCTATATATGAGTAAAATGACTCATATAACCTTATTACAAGGTAAAGATACTAAAATTTGATCAATCTCCAAGAATTTCCAAATGGAGGCATGATTTTGTCAAGGTGCTCCTATACCAAGACTTCTCATAAAAATATTTCAAAAATGATAATACTTTCTTTGAATTTATGAGAATATATGGAAAACTTGGAGTAGCTATTAAATTTTCTTCTTGATCAATTTTTTTTTGTAGCTTTGAGATTTTCTTCAAATCTTCAGCAATTTCTTTTGCCAGATTTGTGACCTCTTTTCATAGAGGATTGAATTTCAAACAGCATGAAGCTCTTTAAAGATAAATTTCTTTCTAGGTCTTTTCAACAACAGAGCCGCACTAATTCTTTGAAATTTCTACAACAAACTCACTTCCAATTCTGAAAACTTCTTAATATCTAAACCCAATGTTCAGATTAACCAAATTCTCAACTCTTAAGGTTGAATGATCTTCAATCAGAATTTTCATAAGTCCATCCCCAACAGAGTCACCATTTTTGTTGGTTCTCTTTCCTAAAGAACCATAAATTTATCTAAAGGGTAGCCAACCCTTATGATTAATAAAATTCAAAGTCAGAAGCCAACATAGTGAGTAAAGGATTTTGAGGTCTTTACTCCTACTCTTCAGACTCTATGAGACCTAAGAGGGTATTCCTTACTATATTCAAATTAGGTATATCATGTTGGTAACACAATTATACACAGATATACTCCTATGTATTCTAAATAATGCACTTCATTGAAGGTTTGACAAACCTTTAAGCAGTTGATTACCTTTTTGCTAGGAGATAGGGGTGGTTCAAACCCATACATCACTATTGAAAAGATCTTAAATGAATATTGTTTTGATTTCAAAATCCAATATCTAAGATGCTAGTAGCTCATTTTATGGAAGGCTATTTAACAAATAGATCAATGCTTCATCAATTTGGACAATGGAGTCAAATATGTATAATCCAGTAATATATAAGCCACTTGATTTAGAAATTGATGGACTATTTTCATAATACTTTGCAGTATGAAAACTCACAATGCCTGAAACAATAACTTCTTATCAAATACTGTGTAATCCCCTACAAATCTATAACCCTCTTCAAGCATTTAATTAACTCTTTCAGTTAAAGCTAAAACAGAATCATAAATACAGTGGAACAACTAAAGACAAATGAGAATACCATTAATATCTTCATTTATAACTTGTAAGAAGTATATAGATGAGAGTACTTGTTCATGAACTAAGATTTGTTTCAATAACTATATCTTCTATAAAACCATTTTAAGACTTCTACATACAAGACTTACATCCAAGACAATTTACTGTTCTATTCATCCATATTCTTTATAAACTACATTTTTTGAACTTAGCTTTTTTACTCAGACCATGTTTAGACCTAAAAATCTGACCCATGTAATGAGCCCTGAAATCCATTTTATAGAATAAGGGAGCAACAAGCATTAGGCCCAATTACATTTACATTTCATTTCATTTGAATATCATTTCCACCAGAATTTGAGATGCTCTTTAGTTAGTTACATGTAATCATTGAGGAAAATGGAAGAGTAAAACACTAAACTCCACATTCTTTGAAAGAAGACATAGGTCAACTCCCCAAAAAGAAAAGTTTGTTGCAGCAGCATCAAATCTTCATCTTTGTTGACCAAATAAGATTCTCCACTCGTAGTCTAAGCAAAAACTTGTATACCATCCGAAAAAGACATACATGTCGCCAAGGATAGGAAGTCTAGCACTTCTCCAACATACCAGCTTAAAAAATTTCCACATCAGCACTAGGAATAAGAAATCACATGAATGCTCAATAGGACAATCTTGACAAGGTGGCAATGGTATCTTCAAAAACAAAAATGGGGTAGAGTCATCACTCTAAGTCATCAACCTCAAAGGATACTCACCCATGTCTTGTTTGTGGTGGAACTAGAGGAACCATCACCACTTCCTTGTTAGAGTCTTTAGAAAGTACAAGGAGAGGGAATAATAATCACCCTTTAGATCAGTATCATCTCTACTACTTGAAAGGCTATCAAAAACCTCAACAAGAGAATTATTTTTCCCTAGATAGGCCTTACAGTTCTTGCACTTCTTCTTTGCCTTATTTTCATATTCAACCATCTATTTCCCTTTAAACTTTACCAACTCTTCTAAAACAGTCCAACTTATCAGACGATAATTGCTCCTTACACCATATTACTTGAATTTCCTATGCGCCCTTCTACCCTTTATTGTTTTAGGAGATCCTTTTGTATCAATTTCTTCCTCAAGAGCATTTTCCTCAGACTCTAGAAAACTCAATCTCCTGGACCTCCTCGCCAGTTTGATAGACTCACATGCCTTACTCATCTTCCTAAGACCTAAAACAAGAAAACTTAGAAAATTATCACAATTCTTCTTTTGGACCAGAACTAAATTATCTACCTCTAAATTCAAATTCTGAATAAAAAATATGATCATCGGTCCTCATATTTTAATCCATGCAAGCATTCCAACCATTAATACTCAAGGAAAGCTTGTGCTAGTGGGCTGACAATAGTTTTCTTCGAGCTTTTAAAATCTCAACCATTGATCATGTTTTAAAACTAAATCAACGGTCAAATATCACTAGTGTAACCAGTTCTGATAAAGCTTAATTATATGCTATTAATTCCTTTTCCTAATCAGAAAATCTCAAAGTAGATATACATCCACTCTGTACACATATTTCAACCACATACTTAGCATCAATTTAAAACTTGTTGTGCCATGGTTACCCGCTCACTTGTGGGAATTAATACACTTATATTTCTTCATAACAAAATAGCAGGGAATGATCTTGATTTGATATCCAAGTATCAGTTTGTACACTTCCTTGCTTAATTATCACCTTCCCACATGTACCAATAATTGCCAGAATTGATAGCTAGAATCCCAAACAATGTGCTCAAAATAATAATCACAAAGATAATGTTGTTTTCATCATAGTGTTATTTCGGCCAAATTTAGCAACATTCTAACTCCACTAGAGTCCATCAGAACATTTTAGAATGTCCATTTGGAACTTGCATGCTTTCCCATTGCAAAATATTGGACATAGATGGGGCCCTCATGGGATGGTGGGGAGCGGTCAGGATTGAACCACATCACCCACCATCAACCATCGATCCTCCCTCCTTATGAAACAACTACCTTCTTAAAAACCTAGTTGGTCCCACAAAAGTGATAGATTTCACCCTGCCTGCTTGCTCGTGTGACAATATTTCCTTAATGCACAGGACAGATGGGTGAGCGGGGAACGGTCCCGATGAAGACACGTGTTGAGGTGTTCATCATTGATATGTGTTGCAGCCATGTCTGTCAGCCTTTTAGAAACATTGGTTCCACCGCCAAACACAACACGTGGCCATTGCCCGCTAGCCCATGTGTTTAAAATAATGTGAAATAAACCAACACGGGCATGCAAGGAATGGTCAAGATGTGGCCACATCACCTGATAAATGTCGTTGATCTTCTTCAAATGGTGCCATCTATCTTTATTAAGGAGATCGGGCCCACCAAAGTACCAGACACGTGGCAAAATCCTATCAGCCGTGCAAATAAAATAATAAGGATTAAATCAACACAAGGGCATGGGGAACAGTGGTGATCAACTCTTTTCGATCAGAAGGCCAACGTGAAATACCAAATTTTGTACATGTCACAAACATTAATTTTAAAAAATAGGCCACCTCTAGGCCAGTAGGAACTTGACCCTTAGGAATGGGGATTTAAAACTTAAGTTATTAAAAGAAAAATCAATCCCAACCATAACAAAATTTAAAATAATCGAGGTGACTGACAATCCTAAACCTAGGGGGGCATTGGAAACAATGAGTTTAATGACATTAGTGACAACTTAAATGACCGGGTACCGAGAACATCATGTCAATTTGGAAATATAATGACCAAGGGTTTTATAAATTTGTAGATTAATTGTGAGGGATTTAGGCAACACAAAAACCCTAAAATAGTGATAAGGAACAACCCTAAGTCAAAACAAGAGTCCAAGCTAAGTAATGCAAAAAAATTTAAATCGAACCAAGAATTTTTTGAGGGGTTCCATCAAAGCTTATGATTACAGTTGATGGGTTGGATATTTTTGTTGGCATGAGTTTTTTATATTGTTGATACCTGTTGATGTATGGTAGATTGGATGGATTATCATTTGATGTTCATGGGTTCTTTAGTTAGATGAGGGTAACCTATTTTTTTTATTTTTTTAGTTGATGGTTTATCTTGTTCTCTTGAGGATTCTTCAACTTCAAAATTTTGTTTTGGTTATGAGATTGGAGTTGGTTGATATTTTGTTTAGCTCATGAGAGTAGTGGAGTTGTGGTAGTATCCTATATCCTTTGCTATCAACTAGATCTAATGTGCAGGATCATGATGGGCCAAAAAGTGGCAATATGATGGGTATGTGGCTGGTGACTATTTTTTAACCCAAAATTGATTAAACAAAAAGGGTTCTTAAAGGATATTCTTAGCTTTCCACCAATACAAATTTTCTTTACTTTGAATTTAATAAGTAATTATTAATCATTTTCTATTCAAATTACAACTAAAGTCTTGATTAATAGGTTGATTGAAAAACATCTATAGCTTTCAAACTATATCACATTTTTTGGATCCAAAATATGCATCACATTCTATGCTTCACATACTATAGGATTAAAAAAATAAAATTTGAATTTCATGAAGTTTTGACCAAGTTAAGGTGGTCAAACATACGAGTTTTTATATTTTTAAAAAGTTGTAATAAAAAATCATAATTAATTATTTACTTGGAAAAAATATAAAAAATATGCATCACATTGGGGCATGAGTCCTCTACTTATATCTAAAATATTATAAAAAATATTATCATTTTATTGTGGTTAGGGTGGCCAAACAAACACCTACTTCTTATTTTTCCCTAAAATTTAAGTAATATTGCATTGAAATTTCAAATTTTCACCAAATAGATTTTTCTTTTAAAAACCTAGTAGTTTAGAAACTACATTCAATTTTCTATAGATTATATTCTTACATATTTTTTAAATAATATAGATAAATTATTCAAATTTATACATCAAGTTGCCTAACTCTAATTTTTCTAAATTTTTTGCCACTTAAGGGCCTATTTTTTCCATGATGATCCTACACATACCCCTTAGAATGCTTACATATTCTTTAGACAAGTGAATATACACCATGGCCTGTTCCTTTCCTTTGGAGGATGATGGGAATCATTTCCTCAGATGGTGGACATATTGCATGTTGTTGTAGGTGTCTTGGTTAGAGTATGAGAGCATTATTCGGGATTCATGTTATTACATGTATAGCTATGATGATGTGTTTTCATCGATTAACTCTTAGAAGTTAAATCCTATTGATTCTATGGACTCTTGGTAGGTCTTCGATAAGTGGGAGGTTGTTGGGATTATGGTATCTCAACCTTTGAGTCCTAACATTTTTTTTTTATAAATATTTCTATAAATATTGATATATTCTAAGTTTTCAACTATAATAGTTGTCATAGCACTTTGTGGGACCTGTTAGGGAGTGTTAAATCTTACATTAAAGGTGTGGAGCTCAACGGAGTGGCACTTGTCACCTAGGTGCTTGATGGAAGAATTACTACTTGTGCCTACTTCATGGATGTGCACCATAGTGACACTTGTCACTTAGACACTCATTTGGAGAGTGAAGTTTGTAAAAACTTCTCAAAGTTGCATGGTGGTGACATGTGTCAAGGCATCTTGAGTTAACTATGGCATGTTCCTACTTTGCGAAAGTTGGTACCCACTTTGAAAAATCAAAATTGAAATTTTCTATTTGCAATGGGAGTTGTGTATGGATACAGTTTTTATTCCTAGTTGAGTCAAACTTGGGATGTGGACACCTAGATTTTTGACAAGTGCTTTTTTACATGTGCATGTTGCATGTTGTTGCATGTGGTTCCTTTCTTATTGCATGTTCATGCATGGGTGTGAGTTTAAAGAAACTTCTATCTTAGACATTTATACTCTATAAATATAGGTGTTTTGCTAGAGGAGTCAGATGTGAGAAGTGTTATTCATAGGTGTTATGCTATTGAAATTATGCTAAAGATGGAACAAGATGTAAATATCTTGTAATGGCCTTGAGCCTAAAGAGTATATTGTAATTGTTTTTGTTATTGAATAATATATTGGCTTTGTGGTTTTTGGAGTGTGAGGTTTTTTACCCAAAAGGGTTTCCCCACATAAATCTGTGTATTCTTTCTCTTCTTTCTTATTCTTCTAGTTTAATTCCATGTGCCTATAATGCTATTGAAACGACTTGATCTATAAAGATATAATTCTTGATCTAAAAAGATCTTAAACTTAATTGCAACCTCTTTCCTTTAAGAATTAAGAGTGGGAAAATAACTGTCAGTTTCCTCTTTAAGGTATAGTAGTATATGCTTTTGAGGTTCCTAAATTGAAATGCATGTAACTTAAGGCACATAATGATCATAGATGGCATTTTTTGATGCCTTCTTTTTCCCTTCAATATGGACTTTTGTACCCATGGTCAAGATGAATCCTATCTTTCTCACACTTTCTATATAACTTTTGCAATACATGGTTGGGATGTGTGTTATATGGATGTGAAGAGTGATTTTCTTCATAAAGACCTTGAGGAGAAGATCTACATAGAGAAATCACCATTGTTTGTTTAGGACTCATATTAAGTTTGTAGACTTAGGAAATCCCTCTATGGTCTCAAATAGGCTCGTTCAGCTTGATATGCCAAGTTTTATTCCTTCCTCTTAGCTTCAAGTTTCAATCAATTCCATTTAGGTCCTAATGTGTATATATTCAAGTAGGATTATTCATTAATGATAATGATACTTTATGTTGATGATATTTTAAACACTAGGATATTTTCATCTACTATTGCAATAGTGATTTCAAATTTGTAATATATATTTGACATGATAGACTTGGGTTTATTGCATTACTTCCTTGGTATTGAGATCTCATAGTCTAACTCAAGGATCAGTCTTGCAAGGTCCAAGTACACTCTTGATATACTTTCTCAATTTCAAATGGTTGATTGTAAGTCGTCTCTAACTACTTTTCTATTTAGATTCAAGCTTAAGGTTGACTATATTACACCATTGGTTGATTCTAATTTTTGTTGAATTAAGTTTATACTTTCATTTATTTGACTCATCTAAGCCCTAACATTTCATATGCATGCAGACAACATGGTTTCAAGAGTCATGTAGGAGCGTCATAAGATGCACTAGAAAGCAACTAAGAGGATCCTTCACTACCTTTAGGGTACTCTCAAATATTGTATTCACTATAAATTTGGCACAAAGGTTAACTTGGTTGGATACATAGATTCAGATTGGGTTGGTGATACTAAAAAACATAAGTCCATTTTAGGGTATATTTTTTCACAAGGTTTTGGTCTTATCAACTGGTTTATAAAAATGAAAATGGCATTGCTTTATCATCTATAGAGGTAGAGTATATGGTATTTTTTAATACTACTTAAGCTCCCTTTATCTTTAGGGCACTCTCATTGAGTTTGGTATTATATTCAAGCAACTTGCAATCATCTACTACGACAACTAGAGCACCATCAAGATATATAAGAATTTGGTCCAACATCAATAGATTAAGCATATAGAGATTCACATGCATTACATTTGGGATCTTATTCATAGGTAGATCATCAACTTAGTCTTTTACTAGTCTTTAGAGAAAGCTTCTAACATTTTTACAAAACCTTTTACTAAGAGAAATTTCATTCATTTATAATCTCTTATTGGGCTACAACCTACTTCACCAATAGCATTGATGCAGGAGCATCCAGTGGTGTGAGGGCAATCTTGCATCACCCAAAAGATGATTTCCATTTTTGTTCCTGTTGTTTTCTTTTTGTAGATGTTTTTTGTATTTCTGGATACCCTTTTCGTCAAATAAGAGTTTCCAACTTTTAGAACTACTTTTTTGCTTTTTCTGCTCAACTGCTATTTTTAGCAGGTTTGCATTTGAAGTCGTGGGAAGACAGAAATTTATGGGAAGGTTTAGGATGGAAAAATACACAGTCTGGTGAAAGAATCAGGTCAAGATCATTCCACGACTTGAAAGTTATTCAAGTTCCAATTTCTACTTTTTGAAAAACCTTAAAATTTCGGTTTGAGGCACCAAACGATCCCGGATGGGCCTGAAAATTTGCAGAAGCACCAAAGTAGTCCACCGAAGGCCTACTTTATAGAAACTCGTCTTTTTGAGAGCTTTCCGAAAAGGTATTATCATTGAAGATCCGACGGTCGGATTAAAAGTTATGGCTGCCGGAAGTTGGTGCATATTTTAGAAATGTGCTAATTTTCAACTGTGAATTTAACTTGAATTTCAAATTGTAATTTTGGCTCCAAACCGTCAAAAAATCTTATCTCGAAGGTTGTTTTTGGTTCCAAACCGAAATGGGCCTATTTAAGAGCTTGTTTCTAATTTTTGGGTAACTTTTTGGGGAAGAAGTTCGCATGCTGCGAAAGGGGGATCTGGGTAATTTTCTGTAAGTCTGTAATTTGCATGTAATACAGAGCTTGGGGATTTGAGATCC
>VDFB02155198.1:17976-29470 GCA_007258455.2 Sequoia sempervirens
GAAACACCTACAATGGAGCGATTTGGCATTCCAGCACCTACTTCAGAGAAGGAGGAGATTGAAGAAATCCTAGATAGCCATGTGGGAAGGAGTACCAGAAACAGGCAGTATGAAGAGTATTTGGTAAAATGGAAAGGAAGGCATGTGGAAGATTCTTCTTGGTTGTCTAAGGTAGAGGTTGACCGTTTGGTTTTTCCTCAACCATCTGAGACGTGACGGGGTCACTTCTCAAATTACCCTGGGTGTCTGATGCAGGAGCATCCAGTGGTGTGAGGGCAATCTTGCATCACCCAAAAGATGATTTCCATTTTTTGTTCCTGTTGTTTCTTTTTGTAGATGTTTTTGTATTTCTGGATACCCTTTTCGTCAAATAAGAATTTCCAACTTTTAGAACTACTTTTCTGCTTTTTCTGCTCAACTGCTATTTTTAGCAGGTTTGCATTTGAAGTCGTGGGAAGAGCGAGGGAAATTTATGGGAAAGGATTTAGGATGGAAAAATACCGCGATGCGGTGACGAGAATCAGGTCAAGATCATTCACGACTTGAAAGTTATTCAAGTTCCAATTTCTGTTTTTTGCCCTGAAAAACCTTCCGAGATCAGTTTGAGGCACCAAACGATCCCGGATGGGCCTGAAAATTTGCAGAAACACCAAAGTAGTTTACCAAAAGCCTAATTTGTAGAAAATCGTCTTTTCAAGAGCTTTCCGAAAAGGTATTATCATTGAAGATCCGACGGTCGGATTAAAAGTTATGGCTGCCGGAAGTTGGTGCATATTTTAGAAATGTGCTAATTTTCAACTGTGAATTTAACTTGAATTTCAAATTGTAATTTTGGCACCAAACCGTCAAAAATCTTATCTCGAAGGTTGTTTTTGGTTCCAAACCGAAATGGGCCTATTTAGGGTCTTGTTTATGATTTTTGGGTAACTTTTTGGGGAAAGAAGTTCGCATGCTGTGAAAGGGGATCTGGGTAATTTTCTATAAGTTGGTAATTTGCATGTAATACAGAGCTTGGGGATTGAGATCCTCTGCATGTAAGAAGTTCAATATTTATGAATAAAATATTATTCTCTGTTTTGTGAGTGTATTTCTGTGTCTCGGGTTTGCTCCCTCGTCAAGCATCATCCTTTATGGGGACCTTTAATTCCCCTTCATTTTATTTTCTCTCTTTTGGGTGGGAGTTTTTTTCCCACTAGGTTTTCTCCCTTTCTCCACTTTATGAGAGATTACATCATACGTGGGTACCTCATAAGGCCTAGCTGTCAAGACCCAATTTTCTTTGAGCCCACCTAAGCTATACTTAAGGTGGGGTGTTAGATTAGTAATTAAGCTTTCTTAGGAGTGCTAAAAAGCTAGGAGTCTATTCATAGCCATATGATACTTTTAGCTAACCACATGTTTTTTCAAGCTAGTTTTAAATTAAGTGGTTACATGCCTATTTATAGGAACCACTATTTTTAGATGTTTTCTACTCTATTTTACTTCATATTGTGATCTAATTTATTATTTCATTCAACTATTTCTTTGCATTTTTTTTATTTTCAGCAATTTGACATACTAAGCATGTACTCTCTTTTCTTATGTGGCTCATCGATATAGGCATTTATTTTAGTGATCTGGTGATTCTTACATGTATTACGACCAACATAGAGTTTTCTTTACAATATGGTTTGCTAACGAAGGTCTTCACAAGGACTTTCAACAAGACAATATTCACTTCATTCATGTTTACATAGATTTCCACAAAGTAATTTTTATCTTAAATCCATTGTCATGAATCTACACCTAGTTCTCTTTAATGTAGTTTATCTTGTATATTTTTAACTACTCAAATGTTTCTTAAATAACAGCATAGCCACAGTTTAGGTTTCCCAATTTCTTATAGAATTGAAGCTAGAAAACTTAATTTTGAGACTTTGTTGTCAATATTGAAACACACCCCCTTGCAAATCATCCATTGAAGAGAGGGAGAATGAAACATAAATCAATTATCAAGTATCTACCTAATCAATGAGATTATTACTCAATTAACAACTATTTGGGAAGAGAGCAAGAATGAAACATAAATCACTTAGCAATTATCTACCCAATCGATGAGCTTATTACTCAATTGACAACTATTTGGTGTGTGTAAATTTGATAATCTCAAAGTAGTATGGTTCCTCTCTAATAAGGCTTATTCAATCTTAGATATTACATCTTGATTAAACAACATGACAATTTATGAGTTTTAGCTCTTCATGAGTAATTTTTGAGTGGGTTCCCCTCCATCATCGTAGTAGTGACTTTTAGCTCATTGAATATTTTATGATTTTTGGAAAGGCCAAGACTCAAGAATATTATTGGTGTTTTCTAAAAAAAGGCTCAAACATGTTAATTTTTAATGATGAAGAATATCCCTAGCCTTCTTGGGTTTCTCCAGCTAGCACTATCAAAGTTTGAGTTTATTGAAGAGTTGGGGAATGGGTGTCTAGGTAAGCTTATAAGGGACCTTAAAAATAAGGGGCCTATAATAAAAATCCATTATTTGTGAAATATGTAGAAATGCATCTACACTTGTGAAATAATCCAATGAGATAAGTCTAAACCTTACAATGGATAAATTAATATGACAAACAACATGAATTTTAAGAGTAATTTGATAAATAAACTTTGACTTCATTCTTTGTTAATCATTAATAACAATATTATAGCAAGTTTTCACTTAGTCATAGAAAGGAAACAAATCATAATAACCTTATCTATGATGCATAACATTATTACAATGAGAAGCATATTTTTAGGTGCTCAAACTTCCTTTTCTTGATGAATAAATGTTTTGTAATCTATTTTCCAAGGAACAAAAGTGAACAAAAGTTGACATCAAAGTTAAGGAGTGAACATCACGTGTTATGTTATTATTACCAATAAAATGGCCCAACCTAACACAGACCATCCTACCATGCTATCTAGATTTATTTTATTTTATTTTTCTAATCTAAACCTCAAGAATAGGTTAAGGAAGGTTTACAAAAGTTAACTTCAAAGTTAAGGAGCGAACAACATCACATGTGCTATATTATTATTAACAATAAAATGAGCCAACCTAACATAGACCATACTACTACTCTACCTAGATTTATTTTATTTTATTTTATTTTTCTAATCCAAACCTCAATAATAGGTTAAAGAAGGTTTTGATTGTTCCTCTATTTGTAATTTTTCTTGCTCTGCTTCAATATTAAAAATAAAAATAAAAATTGAAGTATTATGTAGAGATAATTCAATGCCATTTGGCCAAACATAAGAGGCCTGAACCCTGATAGGTTACCATGAAACAACCAATTAACTGCAGAATAGCCTGTACACCTCTCTAATTGAGTGGGTCGAGCAACGATGATACAGATTGGAATGGCAAGCTAAAATGAAGGTTTCATAAGAATATAGATTTGGGCCGTCCTCCAAGCGTTCCCACTGGCGCCTCCTCTGTGAAAAGATTATATTCTGTGCACTGAATCGCGATATCAGGCGCCCACCATTGATGAATACCATGTGCTGTTTCAAAATCGGGCGCCGGGCTGAGGCTCAAAGCAAGTCGAGCAGAAGGAATGAAATGCCCTGCCTTCGACTTCTTCCCAAATGCCGACAGAACAAAATCTGTGATCGAATACTGCGCGGAAAGGCTTGCTAGGCTAGCAGCCCCGATTTCAGTCATAACTTGCTGGCCAGAAAAATACCCCACATAACCCGAGCACAGATCGTCCATGGGATTAACATAAAGGCAAGGCACCCACGACCGCAGATGGACCAGAGCCTTATGGGATTCGATTCGGGCTTGATCGTCATGCAGCATCATAGCCAATCCTGCGGTGACCAGGCTAAGCCCAACCTGAAATCCGCGCTTCAAACTCTCATTTCTAATTCTCTCTACCGGTGGCGAAACGAAGGGTGGATTGAAGAGATGGGCGGGTAAAAACTGGCCCTGTTCCTCTGCCATTTTCCTCCCTACTAACATGCCAATCGCAGCGCCGAGGGAATGGCCTGCGATCCAGACGTTTTCAAAGCCGTGCTTTTGAACGTTTGTGTTGACCGCATCGAAGGCGATGTGGAAGCGGCTGGTAGTGTGGAGTTCATTGGTGAGGATGTTCAGATTGTGAAGCAGGTCTCTCGCCAAAGACTCCAATTTTTTAACCGTTCCTCTGAAACCCACAACAATCTCCGGCGCTCCCGCCGGGCGGGACCCAGTGCCCGCGCCCGGTTCGTTCCATTTGTAGACTACGCCAAAGATGGAGCCATCGGCTCTGTCCAGTAGCCGGTGAACGACCTTGAAATTGAAGAAGGTCCACCACATTTCCATTTCGGTGTCCGGGTCAAGCCCAGTCTCTTGCCGGTTTCGTTCTTGCACGTACACACCCTGGACCAGACTGGCCGCTGCGCACCGTCTGTGATCCGGATCGCACCTGAGGAAAACACGAGTTTAAACAAACCGGCATTTTGTTTCTTGTTTAAGGTATTCAGAGTCTCTAATTATCTTACCAGTCGATATTTGTGAGATGACGAGGCCCTGAAAGCTTGAATATCTCGCGTTCTCTCGACATTTCTTTCTGTAGGTACCTCCTCCGCGTCCTGCAGCAGATTATTGGAACAAATTTCGCGACGGGGTTGCGGACGCCCGTCGTCTGCTCAACTTCCTTGTTTATCTCGTCGCCCCATGGTCGATCTACGGGTCGCTCAGCATTCTTGTTCAGTATTAAATTCGTTTCAATAATATTTTGAACTCCCACAAAAGCAGATTATGGAGTAATGGCATTATGAATTACCAATAGATATTGTTAGTCACATTAAATGACATACAGCTCTATTAAATGGATATAATAACTGGCGTAGCGACCCTATAGTTCATTATAATATTTCAAAATACGGATTTACCCTCACCAATTTATTATTTTGGAGATTTTCAGTAGTGACCGCAAATTATGTTTCCTGGACGTATCACACCAAACTATTAACAAAATAACAAATGGAAACTGTGGTTGAAATAACATTGTTTTGTTATAGAGAGATCCAAATGTCACATCAATGGATGCAGCAGCGAATCAACTTGAAATGACATTTTACTCCATACTAGCAGCTGTTTTCATTGTTAACCAGGTATACCGTGGTTTAGCCCAAGTATTAAGTTGACTGTTATTAGGTAGGCGGAGAGAATGACATTTTACTTGTAGCAGCTGTTTTAATTGTTAACCAGGTGGTTTAACTCAAAGTTGACTGTTATTAGGTGGATATGCATTTTATAATGATATTACTCTATATATATATATATATATATATTTTATAAAATATAAATTATTAGTAAATTGTGTAAATGAAATAAAATAATTTTAGAGTAATAAAATGAATTTTTAAGTAAATTAAAATACAATATATTTAGAGAGGTGTATGTGAAAATTATATTTTTTCGTTTTCTACATATTTTTTTCTAATGATAGGTACACTAATAACATCCACAATTGCAGTGTATTTAAAACAAAGAGTGATTTAATATTCATCAAAATTATTCAGTCCCACAATTATGTTAAGATAACACATATACATTTAGATAAATAAAATTATATTATTTTAAGATTGTTGAAATGTTACTTATGAGTTGGAAAGATGTGTCTTGTTCACCTTGCATAATTTTGATAATGTAAAAAATAATATTTATTTGTAATACATTTAGGAAATATAATGGGAGACATTTTTCAAGTTGTTTGTATTTGTAACATTGAAATAAATATTTAATGTGTGTTGCACATAATTGAAAAAAACTTAGTATTAAAAGGAAAAATATTAGTACCACAAAGTAAATGAGGGGTACATGGTTTTCTAAGCTCATAGTTTTTAGGTACATGGTTTAAATGTAATATCACATAGTAATTTTGTGCAAGCTTGTTTCTATAAAAGTAACAAAATAAGTAGTTGTTAAGATTGACTTGTGTAACTTTTGGCTTGTTGGAAAATTTTGATTGAGTATCTTTACTCAATTGCATATGTGACAAGAGAAAACATGGATTGAGATGTATGGTTAAATGATCCTCATTGTTTGTTTACATGTCCAGTGCAATTAGGGAGCTTGATGTATTGAAAGAATTACATGGAGACTCTACAAGTCTAGTATAATCGTTGTTCATAAGATAATATATTGAGTATGTAGATGCTTTTACAAACTATATTTTTCCTTAATGGATTTCCTAGAGTACAGTTTTGTCATATCAATGGTATGCTTATCTATTTTCCTACATAGTATATTTTGAATACTTACATTTTTCTCTCTTGGAATTATGTGGAAATGGTTTATATTCCTATAAATTTTATTTCATTTAGTATCAAATATTAGATGTTAGGTTAAAAGAGAAAATATTTTCCTACTTATTAACCCTTTCTATGAGTAAATTTGATCCGTATAGGATCTAGACTATTTGCAGTATTGAATGCTTAATTAAAAACAACTTTGTGGAATTACAAATTCAAGCATACATTAACGAAATTATGCATCAAAACTTAAAAAAACTTAAGGTGAAAATCAGAACATAAGAGAGGAGAGAAGAAGCGCAAACAATTTGGTAACAGAGTTTGTCACAAATGTGACTACGTCTCCGGGTCCGCTTCAATAGAGTGACCAATCTGATTAATCTCCAAAAAGGATTACAAATGCACCAAGACTTATCCCCTTAAACACATCAGCATAACATGCCCTCGACGTGCAGAATAGTCTTCAAAAATCTCTCAAAAAATCTATCTAATTCACTACTTCACCCTTGGCTTGGAAAAATCTGATTAGCTCCTAAGAGCATACCCCCCTCTTTTATACATGCAATTTTCCTAAAAAGGCTTAACAAGAATATTAAAATCCTAACCCCCTTAATCAACTCGTAACAGGGTTTGTTTTGATTCTTTTAACCCCGTTTGCTAATTTGTTAGGTGGGTTTTGTTGGATTATGGCTTAAAAAGCCATTTGTTCGAGATTCAGCTTGTAGTTTTATAACAAAAACAACCGAACTCCCAATATGATTAGACAACGTTCGGTGGTGCAACGGTGAAGGTTTATTTTAGTGAACGAGTGGTCAGCGGATCCAACCTCGCCGGCCACGTTTTGGTATCAAAATCCGCATAATACAATAACAAAACAAACAGTCACCACTTATTACGTCAATGGTTGCCCACGGGTGCAATGGTTGAATAGTTGGCTGCCCAGGCGGAGGTCACGGGTTCAAGTCGCTATAACAAGTTTTCTTGTTAAAACTAAACAAACAATCCAACAAACACCGACAACGACGGAGGACGCAGAGCAACCACATGTCGCACCAGGAGGGTGCCACATGGCTAACACTGACTGGAGGATCTCACTGACATATACATGACTCAACATGATTTCGACGCTGCGTGAGCCGCTGAGGATGCTGTTGGGCGTACGGATGACACATGTCGATGTGATTGGTTCCATACAATGCTGACATGGATGCCACGTGTCAAATTTTGGTTCGTCCACTTCATTTTCCGTACAATATGGAATGCTGACGTCAGCATCCGTATAGACCACCTCAAAAGTCAACTGAAAGCTTTGACCGCTGATAACTCTCACGTATGACGTCGAATTCCGATGAAACGAATGTTGTCGGAATCATCTCGACGAGCTCTTCATGATGATGCCAACTTTGAAAACTTTTGACGATGCCATTTTTTTCGCTTCCTGGATGCCCCTGATCCCAGTTTGACCCAAGGTTTGACTGGCCATAACTTGCACAAACGGACTCATTTTCGCTCCATTCGAGTTGTGTTGGAACGGGACGCTGAGCTCTTTCTGATGGCAGATTCTGGAGAGAAATGAGACACTTCAATTTTCATTGAAAAATATCCACCGGATCAAAATTCTTGTCCATAATTGAATCCATCATCTTGTAAGAAAATAATGAAGGAATTTTCAAGGTTACAAGTGTGTTACAAACAAGGGTTATTATTGATTTAGGATTTGAAAAGGATTTGGCAAGTGGATTTTTTATTTCATCTTTTTCTATGAGGGTTTTAAGGGTGATATTTTACTCAAGACCTTTTGGATAAAAATGGATCTTATTGTTTGTCTAAAAGGCCCAAAAACATGGGGATCCACTTACAACTTAAATATATTTTTCTAAAATATTTGTTTTGACTATTTTAAGGGCCATGAAAGGCTCTTCAACATGGTCATTCATACATAATTGTATAGACTATACAAAAAGTAGTAGTTGCAGTCAACATCTATAGAGGATATTATGAAGTGTAGCCACAACAATTATGTACAAGTATAGTTAGAAAATTTTACTAAAAAATATGAGCATTATTTAATCCTGTGAAATTGTCCTAGCCCGTGAACTAGCATTTTAACACTAATATTCATCTTTCCCCCAATGATTAAATAATACTTTATTATTTAATTATTGTCAAATATCGTATTCTACTATTAATTAAGTGACTTTACATTATTTAATATATTCATTTTATTCATCCTTCTTGACTAATTAAATAAATCTTATTTATTTAAATATGGCATAATTACCATTAATCTTCCTAACTAATTATTTATTTAATTATCTCCTAATTATCATTTTTCTTCCATATTAATTATATAAATCTTATTTATTTAATTATGTCATTAATAACACTTATTCCTCTATTTTAATTAAATTATTATAATTAATTGAACATTTAAATAACATTCATCTCACCTTCATTTAATCACATCCACACTTCTAAGATTAAATAATTAATTAAATTATTTAATTGTCCTTTTTCATCTCAATATTATCCATTCGCTATTAATAAATAAACATTTTATTTATTAATTAATCCTCACTTGCATGTTCCTCAAATAATTATTTAATTAATTATTATCTCATGCATAATTCCCTTAAACTTAAAAAACACTTTATCTCAATCAACTGAATAATCAATTCCACTTCTCTCAATCAAATTAGCTCACTCTCACTCAATGAGAGTTAGCGAAGCAATCAAATCCCTTCACTAATCAAACAATTCTCCATGCAAATAATTAAATGGAATCTTGTAGCCAATTGTAGCCAATTAACTCCCTAATCAATTCCTCTCAAGGATTCTTGGCCCTTGATCTTGATCTTCCACCTCTCAATCTAGATCATTCATTCAAATCAATCATTTCTATAAAAGTAGCCATCATATCTCTTTGATGGCTAACCACAAACTTTGGAGTTTTGCATCATTGATCTCTTTCACACACTTGAACTTGAAGCAAAGAAGTGCATACCAAATCTAAGAGCAAAGAAAAGCAAAAGAGAACAATGGAGATAAATCACATTGACACAATGAAGGTAAGTATAATGCTTTATTAATTCAGTTTTTTATGTTGATTTATACTCCATTGGATGATTTAGATTGTGTTTAGGTTTTGAATAGCAATTTTATGGTTACTATGTTAATTCTTTACCTCTATTATGAATAATCCCAAATTTTTGGTCGACAATTTGATGAACCCAATTTGAAATTAATAATTTTCTATGTAATTTTTAGAAATTTTAAGCTACAAGAAGTCCACCACATTCATTTTGAGGTATATACCAAAATCATTAAAAATACCACACAGTCATTAATATCTGAAATGTATCTAAGTGATTAAAAGATACACCTATAAAACACATATGTGTGCCGGTGTGATGCATGCAAAGGTTTTTGAGCTACATTCATCACATCTAATCGAGCTATTTTTGCAGGTCTAAATTTGTTCACTGCAATCATCATTTCCTAAAGCGTAATCACCAACTACTACATTGCATTCATAAACCATAGTCATCAAACCCTACACTGCAATCATCAAATTGTGCACCATAGCCATCAATTTTTGTATCCCAACTGGTTGGTTCTACACCGCATTTGACTGTCAGCAAAAATAAGGTTTAAAATTTTGATATTTGTGTTTCTACATTATGATTTTAGTAGGGTAGAGTTTTTTTTGTTACTGACACCTGAGTTTCAACTTGTGGTGATCATTCGGGGAGAAGTCTTAAACATTTTATATTAGTGCATTAAAAAGAACCCTATCTTGAACACATGATTTTAGTGCATTATAAAGAACCCTATCTTGAACATTTCATTTGGTGCATTAAATTTACCTACAACTATCATCTTTCAATTTGGGTTTTAAAATAAACATTTACTTAGATTCTACATATGCTCTCCCCTTGCACTATGTGTGAATCTTAGGTGATGAGAAATAGCAACATTTAAAGCTTTCTCTTTTTATTTTGAGTAGGAGGCCTTCTTGGGAGTACACCCCAAGGTTCAACCTCAAGCACATATCTCCAGTGGGCTATATAAAGGGGCAATAAATGAAATTTGAGTTCAATCCACTTGTGCCATGCAAAGCATACCTTAGTGGTCCCAAGTGATTCCAAACACGGGTTTGAGACTTCAGTCTTGTGCTGGTGTATGACGTGGTGTTCTTAGGGGTTCCTCCACTATGAACCATTATTATAGAAGCCTAAAGTCCTAATTGACTATAACTTATAAGTGGTTCCACACAATAGGATCAATGCGTGAAGCCACTCACCATGTACTCTCTTGAATCAAGATAGAGTCTTTTTGGGTTGCTAGAATTATCCTCTTAGGAAGAGAAAGAAGGTGTGATCATGATGTCTATTGATGATCCTGTGTCACCAAGCATATACTATCTACTCTCATATAGAAAAGGTATTGAACAATCATCCCAATCATTCAACTATCTGATATTTCTAAGTATTTACCCCTTTAATGGGAGGTGGCCTACTGTAAGTTTACAAACCTTGAATAATTAAGTTGTGAATGGATTCTACATGCTTTTGGGTATGTTATTACTAGGAAAACCAATTGGCCATAGGGCCTTACCTTCATCACCCATTGTGAAGAGTCATAGTTAAAAACTTATATACATTATTTTATGTGTTTTCACAATTAAATCAAATGGAAAAATGGAAAACAAACAAATTCCTAAGGTCCCTTACAGAGCTATTTTTTTATCAAAACCAGTGCACCACATTTGTTAGCCTTGTATGCCACAACTATGTATCTACACTACAAAAAAAATATGAAAAATCCATTAGCTTCTATGACACATTTTTTTTGTCAGAAAGTCTCACCTCTCTCTACCTATTGTAATGTCACAAAATTGCACCTAGAGGTAATTTCACATTTTAGCACTTTTCCTAGCATTTATGACACCTGAACGCATTTATGAAAAGAGCCTCATGGGTCATAATTTTGTGATTCAAAATCTGTGTGTTCCAATGGCAAAGTAACAATAGCTCATCAACATGTTTCCTGAAAACTAACATTTTGGACGCGTGCACGATGCATGGACATTTGCATGAGGGTGAAGCCACATAAGTGGTTTACACTTTTGAAGAGGAAGGAAATTTCAAATTTTTCCCATTCTTCATATCAAATGGGTTCGGCCGAACCCTATGGTTTGACCGAACCATTTAATTGGTTC
>VDFB02155201.1:0-68291 GCA_007258455.2 Sequoia sempervirens
TTGTCGAGTTGATGAAGTTAATCCTATAGAAAATAGACAGAAAGTCTTCTCCAAGCTTGAAATATGAAGTGGTTGACTTGAAACACTTTTTTGACTTCTCCACTTTTCAACACCTAAATGCTTGATAAATCTGCATACACAACACATGCACAAAGGGGGAAAATGGTTAAGGGTTAGGGCAAAGGGATTTGCATTGGTCAAATCCCACTTTGGTAATCAAACCCTTAATAAAATGATGAAATGAAAGAGAAAGATAAACTAATAACATGCCCTTGTTGATGAAAATCTAAAGATATGTCAATGGCTTCCTTTGAATGCTTGATTGATGCTTGATTTGATGATGCAAAGTGCTCAAATGCTAGTTGAATGCTTGAGATTTGTAGGAGATCGCTTGAATGAATTAGGAGATGTAAAATGAGGAGAAAAACACATATTTATACACAATTTTTCCTTAGTAACCCGATGATACCTCATCATAGGCCGACATCAAGTAATTTTGAATCAAAACCCAAAAGAAAATTTGAAATATTTTGAAATTAGAGCCAAGAGGGACTCATTCGCCACCCATGGAGAATGGGTCCCAACTTGGACTTGAAAGTGGGTGTCGAGAATTAAGTTACATTTAATGTTGTTTGTTGATTTTACATTCAAAAATGCACTTAATTAAGCCTTTTAAGGGCATAAAGGGGTCAAATAAAGCATAAGAAAGGTGTAAATAGTGAAATTATGCCTAGAAAAGTGTGAAATCTTGTTACAAGACTTTACAGCACTTCAAAATAGGACTTGATGAGTGATGAAAAGCTGATTTTTAGGTGAATTGTAATGAATAGATTCTAGAAAAGTTTAGAAATGTTTTACAACACTTCACAACACCTTCACAAGACGTCATTATTTGCATTTTAAAGGCCTAATGTGAATGTTCAAGCCACATTATATCAATAATTCAAAACAAAATAGACCAAGCATTGAGAGGATAGGCCTAAAAGACCATGAAAATGACAAGGGGCTATTTTTCTATGGTGCATTAAGCCCCCACTTTAGTGAGAGGATCAACTTGCTTCAAACTCACACTAAAGTAGCCATGAATATCGAGAGAGTGGTTTCAATGTACTTACGTTAGCAAGATGGAATGACAGCGATCAAGAGGGATGATCAAGCCCCCGGGATGAAGACCCCATGGAAAACTAAACATAAGAACAAAGGAACACAATGATTATGATAAAGAAATGAAAGCTTCTATCATTTTTCCAACTAGTTGTGGATAAGATCTAGGTCGATTGTTTGAAAAATGAAATGCGTACTCACTCTAGGGAAATAGAACTCATGGTAGTCTGTCAGGTGAGAAGACCCAAAAAGATGAATTACATATGCTAGTTGGCATGCACTCACAAACACATAGGTGGCTATGGGGAAATTCGTGTCATTGGATGGGCTTCCCGCTCAACCATACTAAAGTTATACCTCTTGATAACTTTAACAAGGTGCCACAAAGGAAAATGATGGTTTATGCTTCATGAGACAAGCAAAGCTTTGTATGCTTAGAACTCATGAACAAAAGGAAGGGGTACCACAGGCATGCAAGTTGTGTTATGCAAGGTGGAAAAATTTAAAATGTAAAGGATGTTCAAAGGAGTCTTGTTAAGTTCATGTAAGGTCTATTACTTAGGGGACATTGTGTCTAACATCTCCAAGAGAGGACCAATCAAAGAATAAAAGATTCACAACTTAGGGGATCCAGTACGTCACATTAGGCCACTAAGAGGAATGTAATATGCTAAGAGAGATAGCACTTATGAAGGACATCACACCCAATGTCATCCACAAAGTGACAAACAAATCGTATGAAATAACAAGGTTGCACTAAGAACCAAGAATGCAAATGAAATGATTCCAAAGTATGCCCCCCACTTTAAAGGAATTGCTACACATCAGTCTAGGAGAAACTACTTTAAAGTAGCGAAGGAAAGAAAATGCAAAGAGAAAACAAGACATGAGAGCCAACTTGGAAAGCCCCTATGCCAAGTCATATGTTTTTGAATTAGGTTACGTCATGTAAACAAAAAGGAGAACAAAAGAATAGGGAGTTTCCCCTAGTAAAAGAACACATCAAACACATAAGGCATCTATGGATTTGGGGTCAGTATGTTCGTTGCTACAATTTTTTTATGAAAGAGTTTGGAACTTTCATCATTCCCCAAAGCACATAAAACTAGAATAATGACACAAAGAGGGTGAAAACAAATGAAAAAGAAAGTCCATTTTGAGTTAATATGGAAGATACATTGTGGTCTCAACACTTTGCATTGTCCCCAAAAGGAAAACACAAGCGAAAATAAAATGAAAATGCAAAAGAAAAGAAAAATATTTTGGGTCAACATGAAGGAGACATTTTGGTCTCAATACCTTGCGTCATCCCCAAAAGGAAAACACAAGAAAAGACAAAGTGAAAAGAAAATGGTATGATTGGGTCAACATGGAAGAGACATAAGGCATCTCAACACTTTGCATCATCCCCAAAAGGAAAACACAAAAGCAAAAATGAAAAAGAAAAGGAACCTTTTGGGTCAACATGGGAGAGAACATTGCGGTCTCAACACTTTGTGTCATCCCCAAAGGAAAACACAAAAGAAAAAATGAAAAAGAAAAGGAACCTTTTGGGTCAACATGGGAGAGACATTGTGGTCTCAACACTTTGCATCGTCCCCAAATGAAAAACACAAAAGAAAAACTAAAAAAGAAAAGGAACCTTTTGGGTCAACATGGGAGAGACATTGTGGTCTCAACACTTTGCATTTTCCCCAAAAGGAAAACACAAGAAAAGAAAAAGTGAAAATAAAAGGGACCGATTGGGTCAACATGGAAGAGACATAAGGCATCTCAACACTTTGCGTCATCCCCAAAAGGAAAACACAAGAGCAAAAATGACAAAGAAAAGGAACCTTTTGGGTCAACATGGGAGAGATATTGCGGTCTCAACACTTTGCATCATCCCCAAAAGGAAAAAACAAAAGCAAAAACAAAAAAGACCAATGCATGGCATAGAGAATAATAGAGGTACGAATATAAGAAGTGTACAAAGAGAGGGAACATCAAACACACATTACGAGGGAAACACAGTACACACATACAAGAAAATCGAAAAAGGAAACTGTAAAAGGGTAGTAAGGAGAATGCAAATACATCATCTAACAAGTCATCTGCCTCCCAATCATGTTCAATGTATTTCGAGGGTGGTTGACTGTCCAAAGGAAGAATTGCAAGGGCCGAACTAGGAGATGTGCCAAGTTCATCACTTGGCTGAGAATATTTATCATTTAAACTCATGGTAGATGAGAATAATGACTTTAGATCATTATGCACATCTTCATCTATTTTTGTGATCTTTGCATCATCATTGTCATCAAGATTGATTACAATGGGAGGACGAAGGGTAATTTCCAAGGAAGGATGGATCGAGAGTTGTGGTTGTTGGATGGGTTCATTTTGTTGTAAGGGTTGGACTATGTTGTCTTGTGGCAGGTCAGGGGGAAGAGGTTGATCATCTACTGCTTCTGTCATAGGTGGAGGTTGGGTTTCACTGTTTTCTTCCATTCGAGATTGATGAGCAAGGAGACGACGACGACGCCTATGCTCCCTAGCACCATGGTTTTGTTTAATTCTATTTTGAACTTGTTGAGGTGTAAGAGCGGTTTGCTCCATCATAGGTTCCTTTTATTTTGAAGGGGGAAGTTCACAGAAGAAACCAAAGATGATGGGTCAATCACTTTCTCTTTAGCCTTATACACTTGTTTAATGTGAGGAGGTATGACAAGATTGGTTTCATTTTCTCTTGGGAATTTAAACAAGGAAGGGGAAGTGTTTATGGGTGGTTGTTCATGGGGTTGTGTGGTTTGTTTAATGTTAGATTCGGGCTGAAGCATGGTTTCATCTAGGATAGGAGGAGCGGAAGTGGATGGGGACTGGTTATGAAGAGACAATTTGGCTATGCATTTGGCTTTGAACTTTTGATAGGCTATGAAGAATAAATCCTTACAAGGGGTGATGGGATCCATAGGTTCAGGCCAAAAGGCTTCTAGGGAAAAATTACCTTTGGAAGATAATGGGTTAAAGCCATTATGGTTGACAGTAAATATTTCATTGCCATGTGGAAACTTTAAACACTTATGAACAACTGAGGGGACCGCTTTCATCAAGCGAAGCCAAGAGTGACCTAGCCACAGAGGAAATTGGTCTGATTGTGAAATAATAGAAAATGTTACCTCCAAATTTTTAGGCCCCACTTGTAAGGGGAGTACAATCGATCTGATCGTAGGGCACACAAAACTAGTGTGTGTTTTAATCCATGCAGTTGGTTTATTGTAATCATCTTGATATAGCTCATGTAATACTAAATATTCTTCTATGATCACATTCTTGCCACAGGTGGGATCTATTAATATCCCATTACTGGGCTTATCATAATTTGGCTGGCTATGTAAAGAGGACCATTAGGAAGCTTTTTAAGTATATCTTTGGAAGAAAAAGTGATATCAAGATTTTTGTTGGTTGGGCCCTTACAAGGGATAACGTCTATTGCACCCACAAGTTCATCCATAGGAGTAACTTGGGTATCATTTGGAGTTATATCAAGTTGTTTATTATTTGTATCAATGTTCATGACTTGAGGGTTTGAAGGTTCACTAGCCTTGACAAATGAAATATTGTGTTTAGGCATACGATTGGTAAATATTTGTAAATTATAGTTAGGGGGTGCAACGGACTTATTACCTTGATCATTTACACCCGCAATGGACAAACGACCTGAATCAATGAGGTCTTGAACTAAGTGTTTTAGACACTTACATTGTTCAGTTTCATGGCCATTTTGGCGATGAAAATGGAAATAAGCATTTTGTTTAAATTTGGGTGGTAAGGGCTTGGTGGTATCAAGTGGTTTAATGGTAGGAAACATGAACATTTGTTGTTGGAGCAATTGGCCCATGGTATTGTGGAGAGTATCAGGTACCTAGGGAGTAAATTGTCTCTTCGGATCCCCATAGGTATAGGGCACGGTTGTTTTAAGAGTGGCCACTTGGCTTGGAACAGGTTGGGTTGGTTGCAGAGAAGGCAGATTGAATTGTAAAAATCCTTGGTTCGATTTTCTAAAGTTTTGTGCATTGTTGTGGTTATGTTGCTCAAATTTCTCAGCTCGGTTAGAAGTGGACTTTGAATCACGACTAGAAACCAAGTTGTGATAATCTCAAAGGCTCATGCATAAATACATGAATGAAGGGAATTTCATCATCGTTAACTTATCTTGAAGGTGAGTGTTCAATTTTTTGATAAACATCTTCTGCATATGTGAATCAAGAATCTTGACATCAATTTGAGCATGCAATGATTGGTAACGAGAAATGAAGTCAGTGACTTTTTCATTGGTATTTTTTTTACAGCATTAAATCTACCATTGTTTTATTAGGATTCATGTGAACTTGGAAATGACTGATAAAGGAATCTACAAGTTCATTAAACAATCAAATGGAATGATTGGGTAAGTTTGAAAACCACTCTAATGCAGTGTCTTTCAAGGTCTTAGGAAAAAGTTTGGCTAACAGCTTGTCATCGAGGACAAAGTTACTACACAAGGATGTATAAGCATTGACATGGTTGGTAGGGTATCCTTTACCCTCGTATTTCTCAAACCTAGGCATTTCAATTCCTTGTGGTATTTGTACGCGTAATATTTCTAAGGATAATGGACTACTATGAATATGGTATGTTGGTGGATCATTTTGGCTTTGGCTAATGGTGGAGAGTTTTTGTTGCATGGATGAAATGGTTTTAAAGAGTTGTGTAATGATGGGATCGGTGTAAGGAGTATGAGGTGGAAGGGAAAATGGAGATGGGGTGTATGTAATGTTAGGAGAGGTGAAGGTGGAGGATGGAATATGTGATGCCACAAAGGAGCTTGGAATGCTGGTTGGAATTGCAAAAGAAGGAGCCAATGACTAACCTGGTGCATATTTGTTGTAACCTGAGGAGTGGTATAAGTTGGTATGGATGCTATGGTTGAAGGGGGAGGAATGTCAGGTCCTCCTTGGCTTGCCACTATGTTTGCTAATTGGGAAGTATTAGGAGAATGTTTTTTGTATATTTCCACAATTATTTTAATCACTTGTAAGCCATCATCACTTTCAATCAAACGGTGAAGGTTTTCTATTGCAAGTATGGCAGTGGTGGAAATGTTTTCAAGAGACAAGTCTTGTTGTAAATGTGCAAAATCTTCGTGAATACTAATGACCTTGTCTTGCAGAAGGGAGTTTTTTTGTGTGTCAACATTCATTGGATGAAAAGGTGAAGGCATAGAAGTGGTATGATCAATGCCTAATGCACCATTGTCCATACTAGGAGTAGGAGCTCTTGAGATCCCAAGGTCCACAATGAAAGTGCTATTTCAGGAAGCCATGAGTCTAGAACTTTGTCTCACTAAAGTATTGTCAATGGGGCACCAAACACTCGTGCAAGTACCACAAAGGATAGGGTGAATATAAATACAATGTAATCTAGGAGTGGAAAATGTGAATAACAGAAATTTTGCTAACTAAAACAGAGAAATAACAATAGAGAACATAAATGCAGGAAATGCCCAGAAAATGACTAAAAATGCAATCTGAAATGTGCAAGTGAATTGATTCGCCTAGGGTGGCGAATGAGTCCTAGTATGAGATTTTTTGTGTTTTTCACAAATTTTAATGTGATTCTAATGTTGTTCAGATGCCAATGAAATATGCAGATGCAATTTTTTAGTTTTTCAATGATATGCAATGCAAAAATGAAATCTAAATGAGTCTTTCACTAATGCAAGTTAAGAAACCCTAGAATGCAAAAGCAAAACAATACCCTAATTGAATGTTGATGCAAATGAAGTCTAAGATGCAAGATGCAATTGGAATCAAAAATCTAATATGTTCAATATGCAAGTTCACCAAAATGAACCGTTGATTTTTGGCACTCTAGGACTTTCTAGCACTTCTAGGGTTTTTCACCTAAAAGGAGAAATAAAGGGCCAAAGAATCTAGCTAGTTCACTCAAATTATGTTATGTATGATGTGATTAAGACTAAATGGAATGATATGAATGCAACTAAACTATGAAATTGAGAGATTATGAATGCAAAACCTAAGATTAATGCAATGTTTGAAAACACAATGTGATATGCAAACAATGTACTATGAATGAGCAAATTCAAAACAGAAGAGAAAAGGGATTGAATTAGAGTGCACCCGGAAGTCTAATGAAGAATCTAGAATATTTTGAATGTTGTCTGGAATCACAGAAAATCACTAGTGGGACTCATTCGCCACTGATGGCGAATCAGTCCTGCTTCTGATGAAAACTGTTGGGAACAAGTTTCTAAGTGTCGAGATCCAGAATTTGACAAAACTTAGATTTCTATCCTTAAGGTGGGACTCATTCACCACTGATGGAAAATTATCCCTCTCCCAAAATTTTGAGAAATTAGGGGACAATTTTGTAGCACCAGATCTAAGGTTGTCTACTTGTCGGGTTGACGAAGTTAATCCTGCAAAAAATAGATAGAAAGTCTTCTCCAAGCTTGAAATATGAAGTGGTTTACTTGAAACACTTTGTTGACTTCTTGATTTTTCAACACCTAAATGCTTGATAAATCTGCATACACAACACATGCACAAAGGGGGGAAATGGTTAAGGGTTAGGGAAAATGGATTTTCCTTGGTCAAATCCCACTTTGGTAATCACTCAAACCCTTAATAAAATGATGAAATGAAAGAGAAAGATAAACTAATAACATGCAAATGCTATCAACTTACCAAACCCTTGTTGATGAAAATCTGAAGATATGTTAATGGTTGCCTTTGAATGCTTGATTTGATGATGCAAAGTGCTCAAATGCTAGTTGAATGCTTGATATTTGTAGGATATTTCTTGAATGAATTAGGAGATCGCTTGAATGAATTAGGAGATCGCTTGAATGAATTAGGAGATGTAAAATGAGGAGAAAAACACATATTTATACACAATTGTGCCTTAGTAGCCCGATGATACCTCATCATAGGCCAACATCAAGTAATTTTGAATAAAAACCCAAAAGAAATTTTGAAATATTTTGAAATTGGAGCCAAGAGGGACTCATTCGCCACCCATGGCAAATGGGTCCCACCTTGGACTTGAAAGTGGGTGTCGAGAATTAAGTTACATTTAATGTTGTTTGTCGGGTTTACATTCAAAAATACACTTAATCAATCCTTATAAGGGCATAAAGGGATCAAATAAAGCATAAGAAAGGTGTAAATAGTGAAATTATGCCTAGAAAAGTGTGAAATCTTGTTACAATACTTTACAACACTTCAAAATAGGACTTGATGAGTGATGAAAAGGTGATTTTTAGGTGAATTGTAATGAATAGAGTTAAGAAAAGTGTAGAATTTTTTTACAACACTTCACAAGACCTTCACAAGACATCATTATTTGCATTTTAAAGGCCTAATGTGAATGTTCAAGCCATATTATATCAATAAATCAAAGCAAAATAGACCAAACATCAAGAGGGCAGGCCTAAAAGACCATGAAAATGACAAGGGGCCATTTTTCTACTCTATTCTCCTTTCAATTGATAAATATAGGGGAAACTATCCATACATGATTTGGACACCTCTTGGAATATATTCCCTCACTACACCTTTCATCCCTCTATTCTCCTACGTTTTCATTCTCATATCCTTCCATCCTTCTTTCTCTCTAATCCATCCATAATATCAATTCCATCCTACTCATGTTTCCCACTATCCAATCCTTCCACTCATATTCATATCTTTTATCATCCCAACATATTATCAACCATCTTATCATAAGCATCCTAGTGTCTCATCATGAATTCCATCTCTACAATAGGGCATGTCTTATTACTCTATTACATAGTCATTGGAGATTGCATTTGAACCATCCCTCCATACACTAATTCCTTCCATCTCCTACCAAAAATATTTATCCCTTCATCCCATAATCCTTCCATCTCCTAATCCTAATCTTCCTATCCTCCATTCATTAATCTCTTCTATCACTGTGTCCTTTCATCACATAATCCCTTTTCATTGTTATCTAGCTATAAGCTACCCCCTTTCACACAATCCAATATCATCCATCTTATTTTTCCATTTATATCATGTAATCCAAATTCTCCTCACAATATAAAATCATAAGAACATATTAATATAAACACAATCTAGCAATGTAATCTAGTCAAAAATTGTCCAATCACATCCTTGGTATTGTTCTTATCCTTTCTGCAAGACTTGATCCAAATCCAATCATCATCAGTATGTATCCTTCTTAATCTTTTTGTTTTTTGGTATATATCATTCCCACATCAATAGCACTCCCTCTTTCATCAATCAATCTTAACTTTTCATCTTGATCAAGGCAACATCATGTTTGGATTTGAATCATTTTGTGCATTCTTTCTTATTTATGTGTATTATCATTTTTATTGCATCTATATCGTTCTTTGTAATCTAATTTCTATATTAGTTTCATGGTCTTACATATAATGGTGCTATATGACATATAATTTCTTATAACTTATCTTTTTCTATGTATGAGACATATAGTGTCACCCTAGTTCCTTATACATTAATGAAAAATGTCTAATGCTATATCAAATAAGGAGTTCTCAACTCAATGCAACATAACAATACATTACATCCATATTTCTTATTACTTCCATCATCTCCTCATCCTCCAATCATTCATCCCTTACCCCTTCTATTCATCATCTTGCATCCTCTCATCCATTTTGAGTGCACACTCATGTTCTCAATCTCACTTGTCCTCTCAAGGGGGCATCCTCATCCTCATCCTCACTCTCATAATTCCTCCTCCAAGTAACTTTTACTTTGAATGACTAGGGAATATTCCATTATCTAACCATTTTCTTCCAAGAACTATATTTTAATCTTCTTTGAAATGATGCTACTCATAACACCATCTCAAAGAGAGGAAAATATAAACAACTAAAACTACATCTTGACAATTCCTTTCATTTCTTCTAAAATTGATCATTTGTATTTGATCAAATAGTTCCATTTCTTACTTATATTATTAGAAATTGATCACAACATCATAACACATTTAGGAAAATCAACATTCATAGTGCAATTTTAGAATATTGATATAGTTTGATTTTGATTATTTCTATTTTTTGATATGCTAATGGCCTAATATTAAGTGTTTTTTATTGTTTGTGATTTATTAATTTAGATTATTTTAAGTTGCTAACTTAGGTTCACTTTTAATTCCAAACAAATACCATTGGAAATTTTAATCTTAATGTTCCCAATTCCAACAATCGTACAAGAAACCTATTTTATCATAAGAGCGACACTACTATATGTGGATACCTTTTCTACACTTGCTCAAAAACAAACAACCATTAGCATCCTTAGTAAACTTAAGCAAACCAAAACAAGCATCCCTATGAAATATTGGAACATGCTACCTATGCAAACAAAGAAGTAAGATATCAAATAAACTAAGTGAAAGCATAAGAAAGCAAGAATCAAACTCTATCCCATAGTGGGAGTGGTCCTCCTTTGATATGGAAAGGATGCCCTTTCCCACCCCCTTGATAAGCTTCAAGATGATAATGAACAAAAGATGCAAGATGATGATGAAATGAAAGATGCAAATGTTGGATGTTGTGGTTGTGTTTCTGATATATGGTTGTCATTGATGTCAACACTATTAGCATCAATGCATTAGAAGTTGTATATGTCGAGGATATTGAGAAAATTGTAATAAAAAGTGTTGTTGGTTGTCAGTGGTGAAGTGAAGTTCAATTTGTCAGTGAGTTCAGTATGTTGTTATTCATAGGTTGTGGACTAAAGGTTTTATTGTTGAGTATATCTAGTTTATCCACATCAAGTTTCAAAGATCCGCGTGAAGATTTGATCTTAAGTTATGAAGATTTGTATTCTAACAGTTTTTATGTTACTTCAGTTTGTGTTCCTGAATGAAGATTATGTGATTTCAGTACGTTCAGTTGCTTCGAATGCTTCTCTTGTGATTCATGATGTTTGTGGATGTTTCTAGATTGTGCTCTATCTATGTTGCACGTCTGCATTGATTTTTGTGCTTGAGATCTGAAATTTTCTCTTGCGTAAATGAATATGGTTGAGATGTTTTGGAGGGAAATGGTTTGGGAAAGAAAGTCAAATAAGTGGAGTAAATGAAGGAATATTCCTTGGGAATATGCCTTGTGATGGAAAATATGATAATAATTAATTAAAGAAATTGATTTTCATGTGCAAGTGGGTGGGTTAGTCAGGGGTTTAGGTTTGACCAAGGTTGAGTCAAAAGCTAGAGAAATGAGGGATTAGTATTAGGATTTAATTAATTTAGGATTAATTAACTTAGATGAAATTAGTTGATTTATGACATTTAATTTAAATATTTGGGTTTATTTAAATCAAATGAGAGGATGTTAGAACATTAGGGTTTTAATTAAATATATTGATTTATTTAATTAAAAGAGATGGCATTAGTTAGCAAAAAGTGAATTAATCAAATAAACTTAGTTGCTTGATTAATAGCAAAAGTAATGTTAATTTGAGCATCTACATTTTCCCCTCTTTGAAGTAATGTGCTCGCTACGTTGGTTCAAAGAATGACGTTGCCAAGATCAAAATTCACAAAAATTATGATTTTTTTGGATGCCCCACTTTTGCCCCAACGGAAAGAAGTACGCTGGTACATTGCCCCCTCGAGAGATTGGGAAAAAATTCCAATTTTAGGGTCGATCTCGTGACAAAGAGGTCCAAGATGGATGTATCGATGATTAAACTAAAAGATCTATATGATAATGATGATGCAAATGAGATGGTGTTTTAAGATGCTTAGAATAACAAATCTATATTATCCTAAACAACTTAAATGATAATGCAATGCATGTGAGATGGATGATGTTTCCTATTGTGATGATATGTATGATTATGCAGGATGAGTATGCTAACATTTTATGAATGCAAGATGGATGCATTGATGTCATGATACCATGAACTAGCGTGAAAGAGGATAGAAGAATGAGAGGGATCAACCCTTGATTCCACGAAGATGCATAAGTCCAACAAGTCTATGAGTCATCAAGACTATATTAAATATGATAATGAGTGATGGTTATGTATTGCTTATCCATGGATAGGGGATGTAAAGAGCATAACTCTCCTTATGTTTGATAACACACATAGATACGATGCATCAAGGTACAAACAACCAGCATGTTGTTGTATCTAGTGAGATGGACTTTGACTCAACAAACAAATAGGAGTATTCTTGTTCACACCTAACATACAGAAACCTCACTAGGATGTATTTCAGAAGTTTCAAACATCTTAGACCAAAACACAGAAAGGCATAACCTATCAATGAAATAGTCAACAAGCTATCCAAAACTCCCTCCATACACACCTACCAAAGTAAGTATTGCCAAGTTATATTACAAGAATGTCCAACAAGCACAGCGAACAAAAGATAATGATCAATGCCCCATTACTTTATCTCTAAATCATTTTGATTAGACATCATCTCAAGAAGTCATTGGAATGAGTGCAATAAGATAAATCAAAAAGAACATATCAAGTACACAAACAAGCCAATGTTCTTCATACCTCCAACCAAAGGGATGTGTTTCGCTTAGGAAAAGAATCCAAAGTGTTTTTCCAATAGATAATGCTCATTGTAGGAAGGATGTGTCCTAGGACATGTTAGTGGATGGTGGAAAGTTGATAGGTTGTTTGAAAAGGTTGTTGGTATAAGGTTGATTGACATGTTTGTGAATCTTCAAGAGTTTGATTTTGCATTTAAAAGTTTGTTGTTTCAATTTTGATTTTATGTTTGAAGTTTGTTTTTTCTAATTGTTATACTTGTTTTCTATTTGTGTTACCAAAGGGTGAGTGTGACAATTTTTTTATTATGGATGAGATTATTGTGGGTGAAAGCGAAATGAAATAGATGGATTATTTCAAATATTTGGATGTTTTTGATATTTTTGAAATGTTATGAGGTTGTTTTTTTGGATTTTCAGGTTATTTGAAATATTTTTGTGTCTCAGGGGCACATCGATGATGGCCTTGCCTACGTTTAAGCTCAGAGACAACGTAGTTTGGATACCATGTTTTGACTTTTTTTGTTTTTTGACCTATTTTTGGATTTTGATATGTTTTGAATGTTTTTGGATTTTTGCATGATTTTGATGATTTGGATATAGATATGTGTGATGATATCAGTGATCTTTTGGGGATCTTGTTGAAAACCAAGCTAGGGTTGATTGATCGGATTGATGGATTGATGATGATAACATTGTTGAGGATACACAACAATGCAAGGATAGTGTTAAGCAACACAAGGATTAGGATGGATATCCCAAGATGATGAGGGATTGATTGGATTTGATTGATGGATTGATGATGATAACATTGTTGAGGATACACAACAATGTAAGGATAGTGTTAAGCAACATGAGGACTGAGATGATGAAGGATTGATTGGATTTGATTGATCAGGATTTTGAAGCTTGATTTTGGAACAAAATTATTTTCAATGATTTGATATGACATTGAAGTACCAATTAGATGACACTAATATTGATTGTTTGGATTGATGTTCAATGAAATATAAAGCTTGATAAGGAACATCTTCTCATCAAAATATGCCATGGTCTAGTGATTTGGATTTGTGCTCACAAATGCTTTGACCAATTTAACTTCACGTTTTCCAATGTTTAGATCACCACATAAGTTGAAGGATATAGATCAAGATTTATTCTTGAAGCAAGATGTAAATATCTGCCCCTAGTGCCTAGCAATGTATGGAATGCCATGGGTGGATGCTTGGATAGATGTATGGATGGATGGATATGGTAAGCATGCAAAGGATTCCAAGGATTATCTTGTTATAAGATAAGGTGTCCGACCATAGGATGCTCATTTGGATAGTGCTTCATGGCTCAAATAATGTTGGGTAGGATAGGATAAATGAAAATGACTCATGTCAAGATGTTTACTATAAGGAAGTGTAAAGTGTACACCAAAAAATTTATCAAGATCAAGATAATTTGGAAGATTGATGCAAATGGATAAAAATGGATTGGATAAATGGTTCATGGATGAATGGATTTATTATGTATAGGATGGATGGAATTTTGGATTTATTATGAAGGGGGTGAGATGCTTTCACTTGAACTGGCCTTCGTAGATGCTCGATTCTACACATGACACATGTTTTCCAGGTTTCCATCATAGTACATGTCTAAAGTGCCACCATAGTGTTTTTCACTAGAGGATGATTTTTTTATCTTTACTATTTTCATGATTTTTTTAAATTATTTTTTTTATTTTTTATCTTTCCTATTTTCATGATTTTTTTTTTATTTTTTTTTTTTTGTGAAAGATTTTAAGCTCATGTTGAACCACCTAGTGGTGTTTTCATTGACACTCTTGTCATAATGTGCCATTGATATCCTGCTTGAAGTAGTTGTTTTTCCAAGATACATGCACTTGAATACAACTTTTGAGATTCCTAATCCACTTTGTTGATACTGAAGTTAACTTTGTCTTTGTACACACATCCCAATAGAATGTCTTTTGAATCCTTATGATGAAGGATGGATACCAATACATGGTCAATATATGAGAATTGGATATCATGCATGGTAAAACGGATGATGGAGTGTGTTTAGGAATAAAAGATGGATTGGTTGATAGTTTGGAAACTTTGACTCTCCAAACTTGGGAAGATGAGCAATGATGGGTGGATACAGAAGTGTGCATGAAATTAGGACCAACTGCTTGATATAATTTTTACGTCGCTTGGGAAGCTTGCTTTTGCCTTTGTGGACATCTTTGATGGATACTTTTTCCTTTTTTTTATTTTTCCCCATAGTTTCTTTGACTGATGGAGTTTGATATGGATAATCTTTCTTTGTAATTTTTGGTATCCATGTGTATTTGATTTTTCCATTATGCTTCTTAGCTTCTTTTGCTTTGATTTAAATCTTTCTTTTGATGTTGGTCCCAATTTTTGGATGGGGTGAGGGGTGGATGACGATTTGTGACATGGCTAGTTGTAGTATTGGCGTTAGTTTCATCATAAGGATTCTTTGTGCTTCCTATGTTGAAGTTTGCTTGAGACGAAGTTTCCCCCATTGTGGAAGTAGTACCTTCATGATTTGATTCTACATGTTTCAAGATGTCTTGTTTAGCAAGCATTCTCTAATAAGTGACCACTGCAGAGGACATTATTTCAATTTGATGCTTTGTTGACTCTAAAATATCTTGTTTTGTCTAACCTATTTCCTTGAGTGGATAATGTTGGATATCTTCATACATGATGTCCTCAATCTGAATTTGGGATATATCTGACCCTGATGTTGACAACTCATCCTGACTGTAGGAATCAATAACCTGCTCTTTTTGTGTAATAATGTCAGGAGTAAAGGAATCTTGTTCTGAATGAGGATCATCTACGTGTTCATCCAAAGAAATCATCTCATGGGTAGATGGAATATGTGCTATGTGGATGTGATCATCATTTGTGACATCTTGTATAGATTGGAGAGTGTCCATTAGATCATTGTAATATCTTGGAGATGTGAATTCTTGATCTTGAATGATTTTAGAATTGCTTTCAACATGCTTTGGATCAAGTTCTTGACATGGGTCCATTTCAAAGGATGGATTGCTTACAAAGGGTTCTTGGATATCGTCATTAGGCATGAGAAGTGGCTCAATATCCTCTTCATCTTTAAGTGAATTTGGATCAAGTTTTGAGTTGAGGATTTCTTCAATATCTGTAACCATGAGGTCAAAGGATGTCAATATGTCTTGGAAAGGACCATTGCTAGACTTTGGTGAAAAATGTTGATCATGCTTTGGAATAAATTCTTGAGGTATATCCTCTAACTCATTAGGTGGTGTAGAGACAATTTCAATATGATAATTGGTCAATAGATCTTGGATTATATCAATAGGATCAAATAATTTTAACACTCCTTGAAATAGATCATTGTCAAAAATTGTTGAGGGGTTTTGATCATTACTAAAAAGTGATGCTTGATGTATGTTGAGTTGATCATCGAATGAGGTAGAAACATCTTCAAGGTTATCATTGATGGATAGATCTTGATCATTGTTTTCAAAAATTATGGTGGAGAGATTGTCACTGCTATCACTAGTAGTTGAATCTTGATCATTGTCCTCAATAGTTATTATTTCCTGATCAATAAAGTCTTAGATGATATTTTTGAGTTGAATACAATTTGATGTTTTATGAATATTTTGTCTATGATACTCACAATAAGATCTACCCCTATTCCAAGGGAAGTTTAGGACAGAGTTGAAAGCACTTACTTTTGAAAGAGTGATGAGTTTTGCATTAACTAGCTTTCTTAGCACGGTTTCGATTGTCACTCCAAAAGGAGTGTATTCATGTTTGTGATCTTGTGAGATTTGTTCTTTTTGAGGAGGTTCTTGTTGTGATTGATCTTGGAGATGTGTTGATTGATCTTTGATATGTGGTGATTTGGTTTGTTGTTGATGTTGTTGATCTTGATATCCAACCTCTTTACATTGGAGATATTGTTCTTGATGTGGTTGTGGAGACAACTCAATGCTTTGATGACATGGTTTAACCAATGGAAGAGTGTATTGATTTTAGGGTGGAGATGTCTCTTGGCGCAATAAATCAACTATTTTGGTAAGTGTAGCAATTTGATCTCGCAAAATTTGATCTTGATTTTGATCTTGACACCCTTGATATAGTTGATTTGGTTTTTGTTCAAGCAGATTTGGAATGTATACTTGTGGTGTTTGTATGGGATCATGTGGACAAATTTATTTTGGACAATTTTCTGATTTGGGATGATGTTTAGATTTGGCATTATAGGTTGAAATTGAATATTGTTGTGGTTGGGAATTACATTGCCTTGATTTAGGTAACTTTGATTTTGCATGGTGTTGCCTTGACTTGGATCAATACATTAAGATGTCAATTTATTGCTTGGATTTTGAACAACATTGGTTTGATTTGCAAACATGTCTATCCCATAGTTTACCAAGTGTGTATTTGATATGTTCATGTTTGATAAGTTTGCACTTGGTATATTCATATTTGGCGTGTATGGATTGGATGGGATAATGTTGTTTTGTTGAAGACTCATGTAGTGATTGTTTGGTTGATAGATTTATAAGTTTTGACTTTGATTTAAATCTATCATAGGGAAAGGTGTTCTAAAATTTAGATTGGGCATACTCACATTTGTTGTATCATTGAATTTTGTAGGAGATAATGATGCCATGTATGGATTGTATAAATGTGTGTTTCGATAATCCATTGATCTTGTAAGGCTTTGATAGTTTGGTTGACTTAGATCACTCATGATGTATGGAGCAAGTTTATATTCCATGCTCTTCTTGTGTTTTGACCTTGTTGACCTCTAAGGAATTTAGGACCAATGATGAGATGAAGGATGAAAGGGGTGAATGATATGGGTGTTCGAACTCTTAAGAAATTTGGGCAATACTAGACTTAGGGTTTGATTTTGATGTTTTGATCAGATAATGAACTTGTGAATCCCAAGATGGACATGTGATATTTAGGATAAAATTGTTCAAAGAGGTGCTAATTTAACTAGAGGTATGAGAAAGGATGCATTCTCACACTCCTAACTAAACAAGGTGATTTTGATGTGTTTTAATGATGTACCCAAGTCTAGATAATGATGTTTTCCAAAGCTCTAAAATTTGTTTGTGGGATGGAGATGATAAATGTTTGGGATGGATGAAGTGTTTTATTTGACCCTAAATGAACCTAAGAAGTACCTTGTTTAAACAAGACCAAGATAGTGAAGAACATGCTTTACCCTATGAGTAGCTCAAACCAAAAAAACCAATATTTTTCTTGAAGATAACAAGCACTTGTGTGGGGTTCAATTGATTTGATCTTGGTTAAATGGATTATTTTTACCACATCAACACTTCTTGATTTAGCTTTCAAACTGAATGTCTATGTCTCAATTTCTTTTCATCCCACAAGGTCCACTATGTGGAAATCAAGAGAATCAAGGCAATAGTTCCCTAATGTTGACTTTAGAGAAAGAAAATTGAGATATAGGCCCAAATATTTAGAAGCCTCTAAGGATAGAATCCTTAGGGATAAGCAGTAATACTTGGACTTTTCAAAGGTATTTTCTCTTTCTAAAGGGTTTGAAATTTGATGACCTTGTTGAATGTTTGTTTTCAATATTTTTGGATCCAAGCAAAGTATGTAACTGACTCATAGATTGCACAAACCTAGGATAGAAATGGCTATATTTGTTGAATCCCCACTTGGATTTCTCCAGTTGCGCTTATTTAGAGCGAATGATTAGAATCTTGACCACACTGGCTCCCCTCCACAACACTCACTTCTACGGATCAACCAAGCTTCAAGCTCTCATGAATCTCCCATTACAAACTCTTCATCTCTACTAAGAATCGCAAGTATGTGGGACGGCTTCAGAGGTCCGACCTCCTGACACCAACAAATATTAGGAATTTTTGGATTCTACACAAAGGTTCATAATAAGGGCATCCAGTTTAGGGGTTGCAATGATAAACTCATTGTGAGAGGTCTCCCAACCCTTAGAACAAGGGCTTTACTCATCATAAAGATACTGGGGGAGAGCTATCATGTACCGCTTCCCATTGTTTATGATTTTCATCACAACCACAAATTTATATAGTGGTTTGGAAGAGTTTGGCTTATGCTCATTACCGCTTGGGTCATTCCCTTGGGGTGAGTACTTTTTCCCACCAAGGCAGGCCCTCTAAAGGTGAAAAATAGTGAGTAAGTACATCCACAGTTTGATCATCTTTGCTTGCACGAATTAAGAGAGAACACACACTATGCCTTTTTTCACACTAGCATGATTTGTTCAATTTTTTAAAAACCCAAATTTGAAATGTGGAGGCAATCTTTTAGACAACCTAATATCACTAAAATGCTTTTGATTCTAAAGATCGACATGAAGCACGAGAGAAGTGCATACGCATTTGAATGACATGTGTTTGTAAAGAAGATTACAAAACAAAGTAAACATGAATTCTTTTTAGTCCTCAAAGGAAATAATGAGTTCTTTTTATAGCACCAAAACCAACTATTGAAGTTTTTTGTTCAATTTTAGACCGAAAATCAAAGTCTAATAAGTTTCTAAGTTCAATTTTAACCAACATGAAGAAATCAAATCAATTGTGGTTAATTTTAAACCCAAAACTGAAGTGAGTTGTCCTAAAATAGAAAACAAAAGCAAGAACGAAAGCCCTAGGTTATTACAATAAGCATTTAAAAATGATTTTTTCAATGTCCAATGCCCAGTTTGCTTAATTGCAATGCCCAATTCCAATGCCAACCTACAAACAGTAGAAAGTTATCACAAATAAGAAGTATGATATTTCAAGGGATCAATAATATAATGAATACCATTTCAAACATAATGAATGCATTCACAAGGAATCAATAATCAAATAAATAGAAATTTGTCCTTTGGGGATTCTTGGTGTGGACGATGATATAGATATTATGATTGATTCCTTAGAATTTGATAGGCAATGATTTAACTTCGGTCCACAATAAAAGCTTGCTTGGATCTCATGCATCCTCAAGTCAATTGAATCACATTATTAAGTACAGAGACACTTAAATCTGAGAGGGAAGATGCCTAAGATTGACAAGCAGAGTAAAGACTCTAAGGATGCTCCTCCTGTCTGCCTTTAAACCAATAAATCTGATAGAATAAGCAATGTTAATTTTTGCTTTTGTCTATACGTCCCACTCTGCGCATCCAATCATTAATGATAGAAACAATGGTATTAATGAGATAAACAACAATCACAACTTGCAATATAAATATTTGTCAAAAAAAGTAGAACCTCAAGATTTACTCAAAAGACAACAGTATAAATTCACAAATCTTATTTCGCTTATCTTCATAGTGTTTCAAACGCTATCTATTGCATTAATTGTGATAAATATTGGATGTTGACTTCACCTACAAAACTATCTATTTCAGAACAACAGTCAGAACATTTACACTCAAGTTCAGAATAGCATTTACACTCACTCTCGTGACTGAAATAAGGATAAATGTAAACGTTCCTACCCAGATTTCACCATGGAAAAGAATTTTGGTTGAGGAAGGCATGTATTCTTTTATCCTGAATTCTTGCATTTTGAGAGTTGTAACTGAAAAGAATGGTAGAGAGAATACAGAAGTTGAGCTCCAATGCAAAGAGATACAAGAGATAACCTCATTGAATCTTTGGCTCGATAGAAGAGATACAAGAGATAACCCCATAATCATAGCTTTTTCCAATATCAAATGGACAGATTGATAGCTTTAACTAGGCCAAGTTGTACACCTATACAAGAGATTTCCCACTTTACAACTATTTTGAATTTAAGCTCTAGCTCGACACAAGACATAACTCCGCTATCACTATTTTCAATATCAAAATTGATAGATTGGAAGGCGTCTCTGTTGTACGTGTGTACAAGATTTACCCACTTAACAGCTGTCTCCCACTATGAAAACGTGTGATTCGAAGGCAACTCTACTTTCTAAATTGTAAATTTTGAAACCCAATTTTATTGATCTTTTAAGTATAGATTCGCCCACCACTATATGAAGGAGCATTTAATATTGACTCCCTAATGGAGCATTTATGAGGCCAGGCATCTGAAGGATTATTTAATAATCAGTTTGAAATCTAATGGTTTTACGAGGCTGCGTATCTTAAGACAGAATGATGGAAATATTACCTACAGGCCTTCACTTTCTAATTATGTTTTTCAAAGCATGTCCTAAATGACATTCAATTTTGAAAGTTCTTACAGTATAAAACCCTGGATGTGGAATATAATATTGGTGGGTAGGCGGCTCCCATAAAAAAACAATATCTGTGTGGTCTTTCATGTTTCTTGACTTTAAGTCACTTGACTATAAACATCAGCTAAAAATTTGGCGACCATCTCTGGCTGTAAAATGGAATTTTTAATACACGAGTGCCTTTCTAGGAAATTTCTAAACCGTCGAAACTCCCACTCAATAATCCAAACTAGTTAATTTCAATACAAAGAGTCTTACTCGTATCACTAAAGATGAACGATCTCGTTATTAGTTCAGTGTTCACTGAATCGCTTCAGTAAATACTTCATTTTGATTTGAGTGTGAGAGTAACCTACGTATTTAATTGAGTGGACGGGTTGGTTGGCGCAACATCTTATCACAGAGCATTAAACAATAAGACTGGAGCGTCTTAGCTGGCCAGATAGAAAATCTGAAACACAACACCTTTAACCCACCAAGAGACAACAATCACCTCCACGGCCAAAATGATTTCATGTACCAAAAATTGGAACACTTCATACTCAATCATGGCGGGACCCATATGAACCCAACCGTGTTTATTAAAAGACAAAGACGTGTGAATGCACTAAATTATTTTGGGTTATTTGGGGCACAGGCGTTTCCCACACAAAAGAAACGTTCTAAAACTAGTAATTGCACCTTGGGGTGCAATAGGTACGCCGAAGACATTGTAGTTAACTATTTGTTAAATTTGTTTATTAACAAATGGGAAAAGCAACTGCTAGGAATGCCTATGAGGAATAGTGTGAGTAGTGGAAAAAATTGTGATGAATAGAAAGGATTCGTTCAAGTTCCAAGATTTGTGGATGGTATAAGAGGGATAAATGTGATATAGTGGTGAGAATTGTAAGTTAACATATAACTTAATGTATTTTGAAATTTGCAAATGAATTGAATGCATAATATTTGTATATAAAAGGAAATGGAGAAAGTTGTATTAATGTGTTACAAATACAATTTGAATTTTTCAATTGAAGACATAAGAAAAGAAAAAACAATCTAAGTCCTATCCCAGCTAGCATGCTGTATGGGTGCATGATATATTAATACAAATCTGTTGTAAGGCATTGTTCAGAAAAATCTCATTTTCTTAAATAGAAGTGACAGAGTTAAAAGAGTGACATGATAGGACCATTACTCCAAATAAAGAAGAAAGATATGTGTAGTTATGACTCTGTTTGTCAACCTAAATAGAGCCTCATTGACCGTACCTTTGAAAATTTGAGAATTATAACAATTTGGTTAACAATGAGTACTAAAAAAGTGCATTTAGATATGCATGGTGGTTCTTACTGAGTTTGTTTGGATTATATTGGATACATGCGGTGCATTTAGAGATCCAAGTACGCTTAGTATCTGCATTGACAATGTATCTAGTGTAGTTAATATTTCATACAAGCATCATCTACCATGACCAGTGTTAATTGTAATCATATAGGCTACTATACATGAGACAATGTCAAGAATGCTTAAGGTTGGTTCAAGGAGCAAATACTCCGCTTCATAAGAAATTTTGAAAATATGGAGTTGTTCTTAGCAGTTATTGATGTATAATGGGCTAAGCAATGCTGAATATTTCCCACTTTCCTGAATATTTTCAAATTTCTTGTGACTTCACAAAGGACAATGCATAAAATTTTAACACCTTTTGATTACCATCTAGAACAATTACAAACAATATCATATCTGGTGGTGAACTACATAGATTAACATGAAAATATTGGAAATGAAATTAATCCACTGATGTTGCGGCAGCATAGCCATTCAGACTTATAATACTGAAAACAACTACAAATCTTATGTTATTTTTGGTGGTAAATTGCACAAAAATTATTATTGATTACCAGTTATTATTGCTGGATAGAATAAGCAATATCAGAAATAATAAAAAATATCAGCTGAAAGTAACAAATTACGAGTTATGATGGCTTCATAGAAGTGTGAGTAAATCATCAAATGTTGAAATTGCAGACCCCTGTAATCAATCACAACACCTTATGGAATGTACAACAGCCTTGAAATATTAATTGAAAGGTAGCAACAGAAGCTGCCATTCCTATTTTTGCAAGTATGACAACCTTAAATATATCATATAAAACTTTAAAGCTATTCTCAAGGTATCGGCTAGGTATTAGCAGTAGCTTAAAATTATTTAAATGTTGCTCAGTAAAAACTGAAGTACAACAGTCCTCAATACTATATGGCACCTCTTTGCAAATCATAATCATTAATATTTATTAGTATCAAATGGTACAGCCAGCCATGGTAAGTCAACAATAACAGTGATTCAACCCTAAGATCTCAACAAAATAAATACTTTGAAAACTTAATGCATGAAAACTCAACACAACCAAAATAATTAAAGCTGGAAATATTCTGCAAACTCTTCCCCCATCATATTCTGCAAACTGTCTTACAAAGTCTTTCAGCAGCCTAGGCTTCTTCTCAAGCAACTCACCATTGGTAATAAACAAAAAGCCCCTCGCTAAAATGGGAAAATCATATAAATTACCCACAATAGTTGCAAAAAATGATCCTGCCGTGTATAGGTTCCCAAAACAGCTCACTGAAACCAAGGCAAGTGACTTACCTCAAGATTATGCACAAATTGTGTCTTTCTGTCAACGATACCAAGGAGAAAAATGTGCTGAGTTTGCAGGAAGACCAAATCCGATTTTCCTACAGATAACAACATAATTGTTTTAGAATCAAATAAAACATATTAAAAAATTATCTGGCCGTGTACAGGTTCCCAAAAAATCTCACTAAAACCAGGACAAGTGACTTACCTCAAGAATTTGCACAAATTGTGTCTTTCTGTCTTTGGAAGTGATTAATCTCCAAAGAAGATTCCAAGCCAAGATCTTTTGATGATCTTGTAGGCAATTCAAATCGAGCCCATTTGATGAGAAGGAATTTCTGGTGGGAGGGCAGCCAAGACAGAGTTTACTTGGAGTAACTAACTATTAAGTTTTTTTTTTTTTGTCCATTTTGCTAATATTCTTCTTCCACTGTATAAACCTCATTTGTTAATAATGTTTTACAAATTTATTTATTTTGAACAAAGGCTGAATCAATCCCATCAAGAATGGAAAGTCATTTTGCTTTTAGTTCAATAAAGGAACAGTATGATTGGATAAGAGTGGCAATGCATCAAAATTATTGTGGTAATTTTATTTGTTCTTGAAGCTAGCAATCTTTATATTGGAACTTTTAAAACATGCTTTTAAGGAGTTTAAAAGATTCAGTGTAGAAGTTCTAATCTATTTTCAATAGCAGAAGTGGCAAGGCAGACACACTGTTATACCAAAATTCTATCAATACTTAAAATAGGTTGATGTATTTGACAAAATCTTTCTAATAACCTTTCAAAGAAACCCACAACCAAATTACTCTCAACAGCCTTTCAAAGAAACCCACAACCAAATTACTCTCAATAGCCAGCACCCACCATTATATTTTGTTAAGATTGTACAAAAGAGCTTGAATACAAAATTACCATGTATTATGCAAACCTAGAAACACAGTGAACACTATTATGATATTTAGAATCTACAGAGGCACAAAGGCAAGACCATAATCACATACTCAAAACCAGCAACATGGTTAGAATTTACATAAACTCTCACAAGACCATAATCAAGGTTTTAGGATATGAACCTCAAAATCGAGGTCAACCAAAAAGTTTCCATGAAAAAATTCTATTTTATTCTGCTAACCTTGTCTTCAAACTATAACTCAACAAAATTAGCTGCTTGGCAACATCACTCAGTGAAAGCCTTGCATAATTGACTAAAAATTCTAGATTGCGCTTAACTTTTTCCTTGGAAACTGTCAATAAGGTAGGCCTTCGCTTGCACAAAAATAACACACACTGTTCTGAAAACCCTAAACTGTAAAAATGTTGCATTTTTTGTTCTAAAAGATTCTCTTTGAGTCGGCCAATGGAATTCAAAGTAACAACAAACATGGGAGAGCCCTTGGTGAGTCCAAAAGCCCCTGCCTGTTTAATTAATCTCAAAATAGTGTCTTATGAAAACGTAAGCATCCCAGGAACCGAGCCCAGAAGTTCAGACAATGCCTCACCCTCATAACCAAGTGTTTATAGAAATGAAATTGCAGGTTTGAGCCCACTCTCAATACTAAGGTTAAAAAGCCTTGGATTCACAAATACGAGTTTGATCAAATCCTTTTGCTTCATGCAAGTCTTAAGGAAGTTAAGCTTCACCTTAATGTTTTTATCGGGGTCTAGAAGAAAAACCCTAGGATTGTAATTCACCACTTTCTAAGATTTTGAGATATATATGGAAGATCAAGCCTTGGCTGAAGATTATATAATGGCCCGGGTACCAATTGAATTGCATTCATGTGTGCAATTTATAGGAATGGAAAAAAAATTATTTATAGGACACAAAAATTACCTGAAAATGGCGGAAACTCAAATTGCAGTAGATGTGAGGTGTGATTACTGCAGAATAGGTGAGATGCCCTGAGGCTCGTGACTTGAGCAAAAGATCTATGGGGGACTCTTTTGCCCCTTCGTTAAACTATTCTTAATAATTTTTTGACAAATAAGAGCCTCGCTCTTGAAGCTCTCCTTATCCTAAAACCCTACCTCAAGATTCTGGACAATTGCGAATATCCTTCAATCATTGCAGTCTAGGAGACCACATCTCTTTGAGGTAGCTTTTCAAACACTCCACGTGCCTTGTCTATGCTTCAACTTTTCGCATACATATCTACCAGGGATGTTGCAACTACATCTAACAAAATTCTTCTATCCTTTATGGTTTGATGGATGTCCATACCTTGTTTCAAAGCCCCCATTTTGCACAGACAACAGAGGAGGCCACTCACGGAGGCGACGACGGAGAAGACGGAGGGCGGAGAGGAGAGGCGGGATCTAAACCAGGAGCAAGCCAAGCGTTGTAGAGAGAGCCCTCCATCCACAGGCCCCGCTTGAAGAGGAGAAACCAGGGCCTAGGCGGTGACGCCTCACGCACACTACAAGAAAGCTACTCGAAATGAAGGTGTGAAAACCTCTTGCATGCCCACTATACAGTTTGAGACCCTCCATACACAAACGAAGGTGTGAAAACCTCAGCGAGGGAATGGCATAAATGCTCAACCATCTCACACAAGTGGAGAAGCGAAAGTTCAATACCAACGAGGAAGACTTTAGAGGAGTGGGGAACACAGCTGGGAAATTGGCCTGAAAATTATGAACGGCTACAATTCATTCAATCGTAGTCGAGCGCCTGTCGAGCAATCTGCACCCTTGGACATGAAAATGGGTTGCAAAAGCTAAGCGTGGGGACGCCTTCGATGTAACTACTCTGTGACATCCAGGAAAAAGCATTGACGGGCTCGGATGCATTTGATCACAGGCGATTGCCTGTCCACGAATCTACACCGTCAGATGTAAAATGACCTCGCAAATACTAAGCGTAGGACACCTTCGGCGTAATAAATGTTGGCACAAACAAATCTTCCTCAATCGATTAGTGCTACATATCCTCTTTGGATAATAAAAGAAATGTTCCAAAATAATTATGACGTTACTTTTAATTCATATACAAAGCGCGAAATCTCTAAAAGAAAGTTAATCTGTCACAATTTTATTTTTTAATTTTTACCAACAAACAAGAATACATCGTGAGGAAACATCTTCAGAAAACTTATCTGGAGAAAACGTCTTCAAACATGTAGACCCATGAAAAATATTGTGCAAACAAACAAGATTGCAGACTCATGAGAGCCCCACGGTGGGTGCCAAAATGTGGATACATTTTTTGCACTTGCTCAAAAAAAAATAACCATTAGCATCATTAGTAAACTTAAGCAAACCAAAACAAGCATCCCTATGAAATATTGGATCATGCTACCTATGCAAACAAAGAATTAAGATATCAAATAAACTAAGTGAAAGCATAAGAAAGCAAGAATCAAACTCTATCCCATCATGGGAGTGGTGCTCCTTTGATGTGGAAAGGATGCCCTTTCCCACCCCCTTGATAAGCTTCAAGATGATTGGCTCGTACCCACAAAAGGATATGAATATCATAGTAAAACCTTTCCTGGGAATTGGACATTCCGACAGGTGACTAATATCTCTCTGTGGACGTTCATTTTACTTGTCAAACCAGGGGACGTAGACTTTAAATGGCGCGGAAAAATATATGCACTAGGAACTAGTTTCGGTCAAATTTTAGCAGAAATACATACTGGAAAGAAATTATATCTACGCCACAGGAAGGTAATGCAAAATTCTTTAACTCGACTATGATAAAAACCATAACAACTACGACTGAAACACAAACTATGAACTGGCCTTATGCTACAGGAACAGTCACAGGGATGGACTCTCTATGCTGCAAGAGCACTATAAGACTGAGTTTGTATGAAGACTTCAAAGATGAAAGCTAACTAAAGATCAACAGAAAAGAACAACTAACTAACTACTAGCTACAGATACTTACTAAGTGGGCCCCCTTAGCAAGCATCTACTGATTACACAGATGCTAAACTCAGAACTTCATTGAACTTTATTCATGAAAACAGAATGATATACATAGTCTTGTTGATATGGAACTAACAACAAACTCTGTCTCTGGTCAAACAGATTATGTCTTTCATTATCATATTTATTCTTACATGATATCTGCTACTCTGTTTCTATCTTACTCTAACTATCATCTATTCTCATTCTCCCTCTCTCTCTCTTTTTCTTCTCCTCTTCGCGCAGGAAGAGTACTTTATTTTTAAATAGGAGAGCAAATAACTAACTAACCCTATCAAAGAAAGACGTGGAAGTAAAGTATATCCCTGAATCAAGGAACAAACTTCATAATGAATTTATGCGTTCAACCCGATCCGGAGAGAATCTAGCGCTCCACTCTTTCCAGATTGATTGTCATTAAAAATCTTTCCAACGGTTTCGGTCAAAGATTCTTTGCCGGAGCTTCCTCGAAGTCGTGCAGGAAATGGACTTTACTGCAAGGCCGAGATCAGCTGCGCTCGACTTGATCATTCTTCAACAACTTGTGAAACAAAAGGTAACAGATGCGCAAGAAAAGGCGTATGGCACATGCACAATATCTATTCATTAATCACACATTTAAAATCTACTTCATCATTCAAAAACTGTATACGATATACCAGTCATTTTCAGGAGTCAACAGGGCAATAAATGCAATCAAGTCAACACAATAAGCTGCAGGAATATAAAAGTATCTTGCTACAGGATATCCCCATAAAAGGTTTCAACAAAGTTTAAACAGCCATGAAATAACAAAAGTAAAGTCATTTAAAAGTTTATCATAGCCTCCAAATTATGAGCATATTTTAAGCTCATCAATGATAATGAACAAAAGATGTAAGATGATGAAGATGAAATGCAAGATGCAAATGCTTGAGATTGTGTATCAAGTTGTTGTCCCATTTCAAGTAGAAGTGGCCTCTATTTATAGGTTGAAGGGTTGGACAATGGAGAGATGGGAAGAATGTGGGACTAAAGAAGAGCCAATGATATTGTGACACTTGTCACATAGCTAGTGGAGGAAGGTGGAGCACATTTTGGAGAATGTGCATGGTTAATGCATGTAGTTGAGGATTTGAGAGGTGTAAGAGAGATTAATGCACTTGTAAGAAGCATTAAATGAATATGGTTGAGATATTTTGGAGGGAAATGGTTTGGGCAAGAAAGTCAAATAAGTGGAGTAAATGAAGAAATATTCCTTGGTAATATGCCTTGTGATGGAAAATATGATAATAATTAATTAAAGAAATTGATTTTCATGTGCAAGTGGGTGGGTTAGTCAGGGGTTTAGGTTTAACCAAGGTTGAGTCAAAAGCTGGAGAAATGAGGGATTAGTATTAGGAGTTAATTGATTAGGATTAATTAACTTGGATGAAATTAGCTGATTTATGACATTTAATTTAAATGTTTGGGTTTATTTAAATCAAATGAGAGGATGTCAGACCGTTAGGATTTTAATTAAATATATTGATTTATTTAATTAAAAGAGAGGACATTAGTTAGCAGAAAGTGAATTAATCAAATAAACTTAGTTACTTGATTAATAGCAGAAGTAATGTTAATTTGAGCGTCTACACTATCAATATCTTGGTAAGAAGAAAACAAAATCCCATGTGGACACATTTGATATAAAAAACCATAATATAATAACCATTCCTTGTGATATTGTGAGTTGTTAGCAAAAAAGGTAATTCATCAACCATACTTGAACTTGTCTCAACTAGATTAGAATCCTTTGTAAAGTCATCCTTGTTTCTTTCCTCTTCCAGCAATATTTCTTGTGTAACAACCACCACAAACTAAAATTAAGAATATAGAATGTTCATAATACATATAATTAAGCATATAAAAATGACATGTGTCCAATATTAATGAATGGATACAAGAAATTATATTAATAGAATTTTTGAAGTACAAATGTCAATATTATGATGAACATAAAGGAATGTATTCCTTACAATAGACCACATGGTTGAGTACATGATTATACAATTAACCATAACTTGGACCTTCCTGATAGGATTCTTCTTACATTCGACTCCTTGACCACTTCAAGGGTGAGAATATTTTTGGAGTGTGTTTCCACCCTACCATGAAGTGATTCACTTCCCCGAAATTCTTCTTGAAAGAAGAATACCCGACCCAACACAAGGAAAACTAGTATTGCAAATATGACTAGAGTAATGGAATTGTGAAGCATGACACAACTACATCTATTTATATCATGATTTTCATACACAAACAAGGATCACTCGGGAATACTTGTATCAATCACATAAGACAACATAGCAATTCATCTTCAATGCTATAAGGTCCACATTTACTTTTAATAGTCAAGGCACAGTCTTAGCATATGGAAAGAATGTATTGTTAGCTCTGTCATTTTATCTTTGTACACACAAGCATATGCAAATATAACTAATTCAATATTTATTAATCATGAAGTATTTAAATGGAAATATAGAGTATTCCACAATATAAGAATATGCAATATTAATTAAAAGAAGGTATAGCTCATGTATGTATGTATATACATACATATATTTATTTATTTATGCCTTTATACTTATTATGAGTATACATTCTTATGCAAATAATTATCAAATATTGACTAAAGAGAGTTCATATGTCTTCCTTCAAACATGAAAGTCTACATAGTCATTAAACATATAATGAATGATGTTGGTTCAAAAGGGTCTTCACATAACATTCAAGTACTTGATCTTTGATAAATCACTATCAAACTATAAGTTGACAAAGAAAAGATAAACTTGACCATTTAGATTTAAGAATCATTCATTTCACATAGTATACTCGCTTAAATGTGGACATAGTCTAGAGGTTATCCTTGAATTATCAATCTGCCATTTATAACATTGTACATTACAAATGACTATCAATCATTAAAATCATGAAGATTTATCAATCATGCATACAAGCTTATATTTTATAAAAATAATTAAAGTCAAGATTATTTAATTATCATAATGTTCCAATACTAACACTTAATCAATGATACTTGTCCAATTAACTAATCACAAATAGTGAAATTGGGTTTGAGGTTTATATTTCACATGCATATATATTTTATTTTTAAAAAAAGAAGGAAATCAACATACACATCTATATATGTATTTTTATATACATATAAATAATAATTTAGGAATGACTAGAAGATTTCTTACTATTATCATATCATAGTTATCAATAAAAGAAACTCCTAAGCAAATTGATCTATTTCAGCTTCATTGGAAGTTTGACACCCATGAAAGAAAATCAAAACATGTACAAAATCACAATAAAATATAAGAGGTTGTCATTCCAAACTTGAAGTCAAAAAGTGTTTAAAATTCTATAGTTGTCGAGACATGGCAACCTAAGTATCCTTGATAACCCTACACTCACTATTAGAGGGGCACAAATCCATGTTGTTTGTGATGGAAAAGATTTTGAAAAGAGACATTACAAGCTTGAAGAAGACAGCACTCTAGAGACTAGGATGAAAGTCTTTCATAATATCACCCTTTAAATAGGGAAAAATATAAATGGTTTCTCTCTTAATGGACATGCAACAAAGACATTTTAATATAAGTTATGGGGATGGTCAAAGTACCAGATAATAAGATAAATGATAGAAAGATAAAGGGATACACATCTAAGGACTATGGTCAAAGTACTAGATAATAAGATAAATGATAGAAAGATAAAGGGATACACATCTAAGGACTAAATGTAAGGTTAAGATTCAGTTTGACTGGCTCTACTTGGATAAGCATAGACAACGTTAATTAAAGCAAGGATAGAAATGGAACATGCAAATACAACGACGTCTGTAGATTATTCACCCTCGAGTCTTAAAAAAAAATAAGATATGCAAACTAATATACCTGCCACATCGATGCATAAATAAAATAAGACATGCATGCAAAAAGGTGAATCATAAACATATATCGCGGGTTAATTGGCAACCACCCCTGAGAAAGATTGGTTCATGGGTTGCCTGGAGGATAAGCGGTCTTGTTAAATGCCATGTTATCAAGGCATGCACAAGTTGGATTTGTAGAAAAGGCTTAATTAGCAGACTGATATAATTCTTTTATACCTCCCTATTCGAGCCTCAATGGTTTGGTAGTGGAGATGATGGGGGAGCACGGGTCTTCTAGTTCTGGGTTGTGAAGGAAGTATAAATCTGTAGACATAATGAAGGTTTCAGGAGGAACATAATGTTTTTAATAATGGCAAGCTGGCTTGTCAACGATATCAAAAGAATTTGATATTAAAGCTTCGAGATTTCGAACAACAATTAGCAGGCATCAACCCAATTCATATCGGTTCCAATGGTTCTGTTTAAAGATGAGGAGTTGTAGTAAAAGATTAAAAACCCAAATGAATCAGGATTGAGTAATATGGAACCCATTTCGACCCACAAAAGGGTATCCCATTGAATACGTTATATGTAAAAACAAAGAATCAGAAAACATCATTTAATTAAAGAACTTAACGATTAGCGGTGAGCTAATTCTAGTCCTGTAAGGGATTTCTTTAAATATTTGCAGTTTTCTTCTTTTCAAAGATCTTTGAGTGTTTACATGAATTTTGTGACGGTAAAACCAAGTGAATGCTCCCTCTCTTTTTTTCATTCTGTAATAGGTCGGTTATTTTAATCTTACCGGTTCAGAAGCGGGAGAACGGACCGCAGACTCTGAGTGCTAAGTTAGGAGGGAAATAGTGGTCTGGTCTCTGTGTGTTTTTTTTAGAGCGAATTGCACCTGCATTCCCATTTCTCTCCTTGAATGTTTTATTTAATGTCTAGTGTTGTCCAGGATGCCGACCATAAAAGAAAATGAGCAGAGTTTTTTTAGGAATTAAAAACTATTTATGGATATGTACTCTCCAAAGCAGCAATGTTATTAATTTCATGAATGGTGGACAACCTGCTTTGTGCTTCTCTTTTTTCTCTTTCTGTCTCGAACCTCTATTTTCTCTTTTTCCCATTGAGATTTATCCCCTCTTCCTCTTCTTCAATTTTTCACGCCTTCTAATTTTTTTCATAAAATTTCTTTTATTTCTCCTCTTTCTGATGATGGATCACTGAATGTGATCCGAAACGTCGAGCTAAAAAGATATACAGTTTTAAACCAGGACACTTTCTTAACTCATGAGCTGTGGAAAACTCATACCAACTACTTCCTTCCTTTCAACTCTATACTTAATGTTGGTGTATCATACTATTGTTAGAATAAATTAATTATGAAACAGCACTTACCGAACATAAAAACAATCATTTGACCATATTTATTAATTAATTAAAAATAAAGAATACATTATATCTTTTTTTAATTAATTAATAAATACGATCAAATGACAGTTTTGTATGCTGATAGACAATTCCCTCCCCTCCACACCGCTGCTGCACCTACATACCATAAATATTGCAACATTGTATTAAATACGTCTTATAAATCAGGAACTACCATATTAGGAACAAGTTCCCTAAATCGTTTATCTGTAACGATTCCCCCACTACTGCCACCTACTGCTTGCATTTTCCTTTCAATCATGATCTTCGTGGCTGCTTATCTTTCAGAATATCTTTTAAAATACTGCAGCATTTAATGATTTTAATGGCATACATGTTTTTTTTCAATGCAGGAATGCATGATTTTAGCATTGATTTCTTTACAAGTAGTTCTAATAATTTAAATTATTTACTATTAAATTTATACTTGAACTTTCTCTATTTAATTTAATAATGATATAGCAAATAAATTTAAAACTTTTGAATGTCTAAAGTTTATATAGAAATATATTTATAATAGTATTATATTCTTTATATTATATATATTTAGCAAAAAAAATAATTATTTATATCTCATATCAAAATAGCCTCCGTCATTTATTTATATATATATTCGATATTTAGAATTCATTTTTAATTTTTTTCTTAATAATTGGACTTTCTTAATTAATAGTTAAATTTTGCAATAAAATGAGACGTGACATCTTGAGATACCATAATTTTTTATAGTACCAACATTTTTCCCTTAACCTTCTCTCCTTTTGACTTAGATCTAGATGTACCTCTTGAATCCTACTCTTTTTCTGTGGACTGACCTAGCCACCATTGCTTCTAGTGTAGAGGTTCTATAATAGATTTCCTTTACACGTCCTTAGAAAAAAAGGCTCTCACAAATGAATTAAATTTAAGAGTTTCTATTGTGTTAAAGTTAATGGGAGTGACTAAGTGGTTCTGGGACTTAGGTAATGAACACAATAATGTGATTGCCTTGTCTTCATCTTTATTTTTTACACACATAATACTTAATTGGAACATATGAGTATTGGAAAATTTTAAATAATCAATAATTTTGTTACCTTCCTTTATTCACAAACAATACAACTACCTCTTCAAGTAGATTCATTTTTTTAGGGATTTTATCATGTAAAGACTCCCTTTTATACTCCATAAATTGTTGTTTTCTCTCCAACAATATTTAAAAGAACATTTTCTATCAAACAAAACCAAATTGTCCCAAGAACTCTTGTATTGAAATCTTCCTAGCCCTTATCAATCATATTCATAGGTCTATTTGACTTTCCTACCAACTCCTCGTGTATTCCTTGTTGCACCAAAATATCACACATCTTGAGATTCCATGGCTCAAAGTTATTCTTCCTAGTGAACTTCTCCATCTTGAACCTTGTATTTGAAACCTTCACCATTTGATGGTGCAGAAAAACATCAAATCCTAGCATAGTCACTACAACAATAAAGGCTTTGATACCATTTGTTAAGAAAGCATGAGCCCATAAAATTATATAAAATTTATGAAGAAATGAAATAAAAGAAAAGAAAAAATAGTATAATAGAATAACATTCAACAAGGAGTTAGAGGAAATTGAAAAATAAGAAAGAACTCACAATGATCCTAAGCAATTTATGAAAGATAAACCGAAGGAAAGGCTTAGCTGCTCCTTGAATGTTGAGCCCAAAGGAGATGGTGATAAAATTTTAAAAATGGATTATTTCCCTAGAGGAAGTTGTTGGAAATACAACTACTATCATGGATAGGATCATGCAACATGCAATCTTTGGAATTGTGTCTAGTAAATCCAAGATAAGGAAAATTAAGAAGAAATTTGGGAAAGAGCAGGAGGAGATGACTCAGACAGCACTTAATATGAATAATGTTAAGGAGAAGGACTGGAAGACTGTTCTCGACACATGCTGAAGACAAATTGGGATCTCATTAGTTCCTCTAAAAATGATGCAGGACCATCCGGGTCCACGCACAATCCTGCATCACCCAAAAAAATTGTTAATTTGAAAGATTCATTTTGGAGAAATGATGGTTCATCAACTTGCATTGGCCGATTGATAAAGCATTAAAATTTCAAGTTTCTCGAGGTTTTATGCCAAAAAAATTGGTGGAGGTCTTTGGCATGTTGAAATAGGTGTCTCCGTCAATTTTCATGAGATTTCAAGTCTGTGGCGCAAAGTTACAATGAAAGTTAGGTTATAATTCAATTCAAGACGTGGTCGATAGCATAGAGCCAGGTCAAACCTTTGAGTTTTAATTGTTTCATATATGAGCACCATCGCATGTGATCAAAGGCTTCATTCAAATAAGTTAAGCATTGGAATTGTGATAGTTTATGGTGAAGTGACACTTCATATTTTCTTAAAATACTTTTCATACAACATATGATTGAGATACAAAAAGTCTCGCGAAAAAGAAAAGGGAAGATGAAGGGACAAGCAATGAAAGAGGAAGGCATGGAGTGTTAGCACATAACCTCAAAAAAAGTAAACCTGAATAAAACAAAGGAGCGCATACAATTTGAGGGGGGAAAGGACATGCAGCCTACGTGAGAAGTGAAGAGAAGACACTCCCACACAGGAAGCCAAAAAGGAATAAAATACAAATCAATGAGAGAGTGAGGGATACGTGATAAAAGGAACATAGATGGATTGCTAGGCTGCACTAAGGGAAGAAGGACTCACTTGAAGCAATGCATGGGATATTAGAGGCCATGATAAAATAAGCTTGCAGAAATTTACCACACGGCCAGAGAGGATTCATGGGTCTCACAACTCATGGAAATGCATATTTTATGTTGACAGGGATGAAGAAGAGAACTGGCATGTTGGAAGGGTGAGAGGATTCTCATAAAACAAATGTTAATTCACACACCACTGAATGGAAAAAGGAAACGTGGGTATGAGGAGTTCAAAGCAATCAAAGGCATCGTCAAGAGGAACATAAGTTGGTTTTTACTTACATTCTCACGTGTTGATGTTTGGGGTGGTTAAAACCTATGAATTGATGTATGAGAAGTTGAGGGGCAGCATACAAGGTCAGAGTTGTGTTTTTCTATAATTTAAACAACATGGCAAATATCTACAAGTGGTAGAAGATCGATTGAGAATGAGCGCCGATAAGAGAAGAGCAGAATTGAGTGAAAGGTCGCACTGGAAAATGATGTCTAAAATACAATGTAAAGTGGGCAGTGTTGGTGAATTCTGGAACATCTAGCAGATTAAAGAATTAAATAGATAAAATGTAGAGAGATGGTGCAAGAATATGAAGAGTCGGTTTGACGAACAAGTGAAGGATTGGAACGAAGAGGGGCAATGCAGTTGCATGTGACTATAATTGTTCTTCTTCATGAAATCATAATAAAGTTATTGATATATATTTTCAAATTTTAGGTATTTTGTGAGCAATTGTAAATTGATTAAAATTGACACAAGTAATTGTGAATTTTGGAATTTAATCATTATTGAGTCGTGTGTAATCTGAATTTGTAGGTTTTTGAGTTGAGTGTTTTCTTTCTCCATCAATTGGTGGGCGGTGCATGAAGTTGGGTACCAATTTTCTGGCCACTTTTGAAAAAAGTTATAAAAAATGTGCTCACATTATTTCATGTTAAAAATAAAGAAAAAAGTGAAAGTATTTTCCTTGGAATACCAACCCAAAGGCTTGGAGGGAATTCCCAACAAGGCCAGAGACATGTTTTTGCAAATTCTACAATTTTTCACATAATCAGGTCCATGCTCACCATCAAGATTGCATCTAGTTCAATATCGACAAAATCAAAAACATGGGTAATGTTAGGTTCTCTCTTAGCTATCCAATGATGTAATTTTTTTCACTTTTTGACAATGTTAAGCCTTTCATCCATAATTTATTTTCTTTGTATGTCTGTTTTTTTCCAAAAAGCAATGTTTGGTGTTTTTTTGTTATAAATTAACCGTTCATCAAAATTTTAAATAAATTACATTTTTAGAAACTAGACTCCATTCTACAAATTTTTTAAAAAGAGGAAAAAATCAATTATTTTCCAAAATTTGTATGGGGAGCACGGCCAAAATTGCTTTTCAAGAAGCCCACTTAGAAAATTAGTAAAAAATCAAATATTCATTAAAAAATTATCAGAAAAATTATGCATCAACTAGATGTTGTTAGCTAACTTCTGACCATAGTGATTTTAAAAATACTACAAAAAATTTCACCATGCTTAGGTCATACAAGAGTTGCTATGTTATGTTTTTCTGACAAAAAAACACCAATTTGTGTGCATCCCTCTTTTGAACCCCTTAATCTCAACCATTTTCAAAATAAATTATTAGTTTAGAAAGTAGACTCGGAGCACTTCGATCCTTGTTTTTGTTCCATCTCAAAATTTTGAGTGTAACTATCCTCAATTTCATGTCCAAGGTCATCATTTCCTAATTTCAGAAAAAAGTGGCCACTTAAGCCCCCTTTTTGGGAACCATCTTGGTGCACTTACCCTGGTATCAAAGCTAGAGGTTTTGAGTGTGTGAATAGAGTTCCAAGATAGAGGAAATTCACACCAAGACTTGTCGGTGGAGAGGGGAGTGAGCAAAGTTTTTGGGGCACAAGCAAATCGTCAAATGTGAGGTAGCTTGTGACGAAACCTATGGATAGCGCAAGCACGATTGAGGATTTCAAAATTATCGTTGTAGGTGTGTGAAGTCCCGAGTGGTTGAGGACTAGGAAGTGCAGAGTTGGAAGCACGAGAGGAGTTCAAAAGTATCGTTGCAGGTGTGTGGATTCCTCAACGGTTGGGAGTGGAAGGTGCGGAGGAAAGTTTTGTGTGATGGTAGATTACAGTAGATGAAGTGAAATCTTCATGAAGATTGAGGTATGATTGCAGCATGGAGGTTGCAAGGGTAGAGTTGTAGAGAAGACATGCTAGAGGGTATGGCTAGAAGAGGAAGAGTATATGGAAGAGGCGATCGAGCTATTTGGTGGAGGAGGTTGAGCTATTAGCAACGGAGTTCGCTAGAGATTTTTTGCAATCTTGAAGGGTGGTTTTATCACCTAACTCAAGCTTTGTGAGCCCATGCTAACAAATTTCTTACTCGACGTGTCTGATGCACGAGCATCTGGTTCCACGTGCAATCCTGCATCACCCAAAAAATTTGCTAATTCAGAAGATTCATTTTGGAGAATGATGGTTCAGCAACTTGCACTAACCAATTGGCAAAGCATTAAAATTTCAAGTTTCTCGAGGTTTTATGGAAAAAAAAAATTGGTGGAGGTCTTTGGGATGTTCAAATAGGTGTCTCCATAAATTTTCATGAGATTCCAAGTTGGTGGCACAGAGTTACAATGAAAGGTTTCAATTCAATTCAAGACATGGTCGGTAGCATAGAGCCAAGTCAAACCTGAAGACATGCAGTCATGCATTCACAATGATGGTGCTCAGTCATCTCCAGTTCCACCATAGTTTTTCTTTAGTTTTCTTTTCAGTTAATAACCTACAACATGCAATGTCTTTCAGTGATAGAAGTCTAGTTATATTTTTAGTTTATATTCAGCATGATCATTGCATGTTAATATCGTATGATCATTGAACCTTTCTAGAGTTTTCTTTTTAGGATTATTACAGTTAAAACTATGTTTAGTTTACTTGTACCATGCAAGTAGATTGCATGAGTTTTACATGTTTTAGTTACTTCTTTATATATATGTTGTAATAGTTTCTTTTTATGCAAATTTGAATATACAGAAATTATTTCTAGCTTTGGTGTTCGCTCAATGAGCAGATTTGCTATTTTTAATTTTTGAGTTGATCAATATGGTGTTAGAGCATTAGTTTTAAATATTTCAATTGGTATCAGAGCAAGGTAAAGAAAAAAAAAATGTAGGCAGCTGCAGATTAATAGTTCTCTCCAAGAAATATTAGAATGGAAAATTATGATAATTTTCCATTTCAGCTTCCACCGTTTGGAGACAACTATGACCATTGGAGTATAAAGATGAAGACCCTACTATTATCCCAAGATCTATGGGAATTAGTAGAAGGAGGATACACATAGCCTATAGGTCAGAATGTGTTAAATGCTTTAACTGCAAATCAATGAACTTAGTTGAAAGAGGACAAAATGAAAGACAATCGAGCTCTATTTGCCATCCAATCTGCATTGGATGTGTCAATTTTCCACGTATAGTTGTATGACAAATTCAAAGGATGCATGGGAGGCCCTACAAACTACATACCAAGGATCTAACAAAATAAGATTAGTAAGACTTCAAACCTTTCGAAGAGATTTTGAAAATTTAAGGATGAAAGAAGTTGAGTCCATTCAAGATTTAATTACTAGGGCTCAAAATATTGTAAATCATCTTAACACTCAAGGGGAAAGTGTTATAGAGAAAAAAATTGTAGAAAAAAATTGAGATCCCTTCCTCCAAAGTTTGATTCAGTGGTGATAGCCATTGAAGAAAGTAAAGATCTAACCTCATTCAAATTTGCAGAGTTGATGGGTTCTTTGCAATCTCATGAGGAGCGTATGCAACATTCTATAGAGAACCTAGTTCAAGCCTTCCAGTCTACTGTAAGAATTGAAGAAAAATATAAAACCCCTTCTCAATCAAACAAATCTCAAGGGAGTCTTCTACATTTAGAGGACGTGGTAGAGGAAGAGGAAGAGGAAGAATTTATGTGGATCGTACAAGCATCTAGTGTCGATATTGTGAAAGGAATAGACACTATGAATATGAATGTAGAAAGAAAAACTATGACTTGGATAAGTCAAGAGCCAACTATACTAAAGAGTCTTTTGAAGAAGCAAAACACTCTACATTCTTCACTTGCAATTTGGCAAAAGAACCGCAAAAATATGTTTAGTTCTTGGATAGCGGTTGCTCAAATCACATGACAGGTAAATCTGATCTCTTTTTCAAATTAGATGAATCTATAAGGATTCAAGTAAAATTTGGTGATGATAAAGAGGTTGAAGTAATGGGAAAAGGTACCCTTGTAGTGAAAACTAAGCAAGGAGACACTACATTTATTCAAGACACTTTGTATGGGCCCAAGTTATAGCATAATTTCTTAAGTATTGGGCAGCTAGTAGCAAAAAATTACAAGGTTATGTTTGAAGATAACTGCTACAAAGTATTTGATAAATTAGCTAACCATCATCTTGTAGCAAAGGCTTGTATGACAGAGAATAAATTATTTCCTCTCACATTGTCATCTGCTAAGATGCATGCCCTCAAGGAAACCACAGATGATTCATGGTTATGCATCAACGGTATGGCCATTTGAATTTTCAAGGATTGAGTTTACTTCATAAGAAAGACATGGTGAGAGATCTTCCTACAATTCAGCAAAAGAAGAAGTTTGTTCAGGGTGTGCACTTGGAAAGCAACATCAAGATAGTTTTTCAGTGAACAAATCATGGAAGGAAAAATCTCCTCTAGAGCTTGTGCATAGTGACATTTGTGGTGACATGCAAGAGGAATCATTAGGTAAGAATATTTATTTTTTGAAATTTATTGATGATTTCTCACACCACACATGGGTTTATTTTCTTAAGCAGAAATCTGAGGCATTTGAATGCTTCAAGCACTTTAAGGCTATGATAGAAAAAAAAAGCAAGTATTCTCTAAAAATACTCAGAACAGATAGAGGGGGAGAATTCACTTCTAAAGAGTTTGCTGATTTTTGTAGCACTCAAGGTATCCAAAGACAGCTCGCGGCAGCTTATACTCCTTAGCAAAATGGTATGCAAAATGAAAGAACTGTACCATTATGGAGATGGCACAAAGTATGTTGTAGTCCAAAAACCTTCCTAATTCTTATTGGGGAGTTGTGGTAGCAACCACAGCTTATATTTTGAATCAAAGCCCACTCTCGTGTATTTGGTTGCCCCGCATATGTTCATGTTCTAATTCAGAAGTGGAAGAAGTTGGATGCAAATCCCAACTTTGTATCTTTGTGGGCTATTCTGATTCCACAAAAGGATATAAATTCTATAACCTTAACACAAAGAAATGGATTATTAGTTGGGATGTGATTTTTGATGAAGGGGGACTATGGAAATGGAAAAAGGAGATCAACAAACTACACCACTAATCATGGGTTTTGAAGATGATCAAGTTCCTCCTCTCCATACAAGTTCAAGTGGAAGTTCAAGCCCAAGTTCACCAAGTTCTCCAAGTTCTCCAAGTTCTCCAAGTTCCTCTTCAGGTGATAGTTCTAGTTCAGCCTCAAGTCCAAGCTCTTCACAAAAGGTACATAATTTAAATGAAATTTACCAAAGGAGTTCAAATGTGAATCTTGTTGCCATTTTTTCTTTGTTTAGTACCATTCAAGTTGAACCTTATGTGTTTGAAGAATTTGTGAAATAAAAAGTATGGATTGATGCTATGAATGAAGAGATGCATGCAATTGATGAAAACAATACTTGGGAATTAGTGCAACTTCCTAAAAACAAACAAGTGATTGATGTCAAATGGATTTATAAGGTGAAATATCATTTTGATGGTTCCTTGAATAGAAACAAGGCAAGATTAGTTTCCAAGGGATTTGCACAAACACTTGGAGTAGATTATTAAAATGCTTTCACTCTAATTGCAAGATTTGATACAGTAAGGCCTACATTGGCTACTGTTGCACAACACAAGTGGTCGGTCTATCAAATGGATGTAAAATCAGCCTTCCTAAATGGTTGTATTGATGATGAAGTCTATGTGGAACAGCCTATTGGTTATGAAGTTCAAGAAAAGAATATTTTAAAGAAATCTCTCTATGGGTTGAAGCAAGCACCTTGCGCTTGATATGTAAGGATTGACAATTATTTCTTGAAGAAGGGATTCATTTGAAGTCCCTCTGAGCCAACCCTATATATCTAACATATTGGTAATGATATTCTCATTATTTTTCTTTATATTGATGATCTCATTTATACAGGTAATAGCCCATCTCTCATAAAAAAAATTCAAGTAGAAATGAAACAAGAATTTCATATGTCAAATTTGGGACTCATGCATTATTTTCTTGGAGTGGAGGTGCAGCAACAATCTGAAGCTATATCCATTTCTCAAACCAAGTATGTGATTGATTTGTTATTTTTATTTTTTGAGTTGATTAGTATGGTGTTAGAGCATTAGTTTTAAATATTTCTTCACCTCGGATAGAGTGTTCCACCTCCTTGGGAATCTTGAGATAGAGTTTATCGCCAATCATTCCCACTTGCTCCTAATTCCTCTTGCTCTATTTTTCTAGAGGAGATAGGATAGTTTTAGTGTTAGCCTAGTTGTAGTTAAGATCTGCAAAAACCAGAGAAAACCTTAGTTGCAATGTATTTGGTTTTAGAACCTTGTGCCTCTACTAGCTAAGTCAAGAAGATAGGAAATTATAATACTTTACTTTATACAGATATCAACAAAAGAGGGAGATTCCCCTCCTAATTTGAAGAGCAGTTAATATAAACTAAAAATATAACTATCTAACTTCTATCGCTGAAAGACACTGCATGTTGTAGTTTATTAACTTAAAAGAAAAATGAAGAAAAACTATGGTGGAACTAGAGATGACTGAGCACTATCGTAAGTCTACTGGAAACATACATCAAACGATAATCTTCATCTCTAAATTCCCAAGGAGGTAAAATACTCTATCTGAGGTGTAGATATGAAAGAAATATTATTTAAAAATAGCAATGTAAATCTGGGTCAGCAAATTGCATAATGAGACACACACAATAAACGATCAAACTAGCTTTATATTAAACAAAGTGAACAAATATCGAATAGCAATATTGTAGGTAAGGTGACACAGCAATTTGTTATCACGAGAAAAACATGAAAATTTGTCATCTAATCTGCATTGGATATGAAACACTGAATTTTTGGTCATTGCAATGGTACTATTGTTATCACAATAAATAGTGGTTGGATGTTCATGAACCAATTGCAAATCTTCCAAAATCTATTGAATCCATATGGTTTGACAATTGGTTGTTGTTGCTGCAATATACTCTACTTCTGTGGAAGAGAGAGCCACGGTTTCCTTCTTTTTACTACTCCATGAGACAACTCCAGAATCAATTGAGAAAATATACCTAGACTTCTATCACTGAAAGACACTACAAGCTATAGTTTATTAACTGAAAAGAAAATTGAAGAAGAAATACAATGGAACTGGAGATGACTGAGCATCATCATTGTGAATGCATGACTACATGTCTTCAATCTCCCCCTGCATGAACAACGGGGATGAGCCCCAATTGATTCCTCAAGGCAATGAAATTGGCGATAGGTAGTGCTTTGGTAAAAATATCAGCAACTTGTTCAACTGTAGGGAAAAATTGCAATTCCACTGTCCCATCTTGAACTAACTCATAGATGAAGTGATGTTGAATCTCAATGTGCTTCGATCTAGCATGAAACACTAGATTTTTGAACATTGTAGTGGTACTATTGTAATCACAGTAAATAGTGGTTGGATGTTCCTAAACCAATTGCAAATTATTTCCAAAAATAAAAATGTGTCTAATTTATTGAAGCGGTTTAGAATGATGTCATGCACTGCAGTTGCAACTCCTATAGCCCTTGGTGAAAAATTAACCAAGGAAGATGTAAGTTCCAAAGTGGATACTACTTTATACAGAAGTTTGGTTGGGAGCCTCATGTACCTCACTACAACGAGACCTAATATTATGTATGTTGTGAGCCTCATCTCTCGGTTCATGCAGGATCCACATGAGTCTCATTGGTGTGCCGCAAAAAGAATCTTAAGGTATGTGAGTGGTACACACAATTTTGGCATTCAATATTCTCCCACACATAAGTTTGAGCTAGTTGGTTACACAAATTCTGATTAGGCTAGTTTAGTGGATGATAGAAAATCAACATCTGGTTATATTTTCTCACTTGGTTATGGAGTTGTCTTGTGGAGTAGTAAAAACCAGGCAACCATGGCTCTCTCTTCCACAGAAGCAGAGTATATTGCAACAAATACAACCAATTGTCAAGCCATATGGATTCAATGGATTTTGGAAGATTTGTAATTGGTTCAAGAATATCCAACCACTATTTACTATGATAACAGCAGTACCACTGCAATGACCAAAAATCTAGTAAATCATGCTAGATACACATTGAGATTCAACATCACACCATTTGTGACTTAGTTGAAGATGGAACAATGGAATTACATTTTTTCCCTATAGCTAAACAAATTGCTAATATTTTTACCAAAGCACTACCTATCGCTAGTTTCATTGCTTTGAGGAATCAATTGGGGCTCATCCTCGTTGTTCATGTAGGGGGAGATTGAAGACATGCAATCATGCATTCACAACGACGGTGCTCAGTCATCTCTAGTTCCATAGTAGTTTTTCTTCAATTTTATTTTCAATTAATAAACTGCAGCATGCAGTGTCTTTTAGCAATAGAAGTCTAGTTATATTTTTAGTTTATTGAGCATGATCATTGCATGTTGATATCGCATGATCATTGAACCTTTCTAGAGTTTTCTTTTTAAGATTACTACAGTTAAAACTATGTTTAGTTTACTCATACCATGCAAGCAGCTTGCATGAGTTTTACATGTTTTAGTTACTTCTTTATATGTACACTGTAATAGTTTATTTTTACACAATTGAATATACAGAAATTATTTCCAGCTTTGGTGTTCACTCAATGAGCAGATTTGTTATTTTTATTTTCTGACTCGATCAGTATGGTGTTAGAGCATTACTTTTAAATCTTTCAAAACCTTCGAGTTTTAATTGTTTCATACATGAGCACCATCACATGTGATCAAAGGCTTCATTCAAATAAGCTAAGCATTGGAACTGTGATAGTCTATGGTGAAGCGATTCTTCATATTTTCTTAAAATACTTTTCATAAAACATATGGTTGAGATGCAAAAAGTCCCGCGAAAAAGAAAAGGGAAGATGAAGGGACAGCCAACGAAAGAGGAACGCATGGAGTGTTGGCACGTAGCCTCAAAAAAAGAGAACCTAAATTAAACAAAGGAGCGCCTAGAAGTTGAGGGGGGCAAGGGCATGCAACCTACAGGAGGAGTGAAGAGAAGACACACCCACGCATGCAGAGAGGTGGATTGCTAGGTCATGCTAAAAGGAAGAGAGGTGGATTGCTAGGTCATGCTAAGGGAAGAAGGACTCGCTTGAAGCAATGCATTGGATATTAAAGGCCATGAGAAAATAAACCTACAAAAATTAACCATGCAGCCAAAGAGGATTCATGGGTCTCACAACTCGTGGAAATGCATATTTTATGTTGATAGGGATGAAGAAGAGAGTTGGCGCGTTGGAAGGGTGAGAGGACTCTCATAAAACAAATTTTAATTCACATGTCGTTGAATGGGGAAAGGAAACGCGGGTATAAGGAGTTCAAAGCAATCAAAGGAATAGTCGAGAGGAACATACGTTGGTTTTTGCTTGCATTTTCACGTTTTGACATTTGGGGCGGTTAAAACCTGTGAATTGATGTATGAGAAGCTGAGGAGGCAGCATACAAGGTCAAAGTTTGGTTGTTATATAATTTAAACAGCATGGCAGATATCTACAAGTGATAGAGGGTCGATTGAGAACGAGCACCGATAAGAGAAGGGCATAATTGAGCGAAGGGTCACGCTAGACAATAGATGAAGGAAAACGATGTTCGAAATACAATGTAAAGTGAGCAGTGTGGGTGAATTTTGGAACATCTGGCAGATTAAAGAATTAAATAGATAAAATGCAGAGAGATGGTACGAGAATATGAAGTGTCTGTTTGACGGAGAAGTGAAGGTTTGGAAAGAAGAGAGGCAATGGAGTTTCTTGTGACTGTAATCGTTGTTCTTCATGAAATCATAATAAAGTTATTGATATATTTTTTAATTTTGGGTATTTTGTTGGAAATTACAAATCAATTAAAATTGACACAAGTAATTGTCGATTTTGGGATTTAATCGTTATTGAGTCGCATGTAATCTGAATTTGTGGATTTTTGAGTTTAGTGTTTTTTTTTTTTACATCTAAAAATTAACTTGGTTGTTTTGGCATCTTTCTAGCCTATGTGCCTTGTCCTTTCTGCCACTTTTTTCATTATGATATTATGAGGTCTATTTGTCTCCTTTTATCTGCTTTGTTTTTTTAGGCCTGGTTGACCTCTATTCCTCTATTTTTTTTATCTTAAACTCTTGGATTCGGGGGCCCTTCCCCTGCTTTTATTGTCAAAAAAATTCAACAAAATGCATATTTATATGGTAAAACCTTCACAATATGCTAAGGAAACATCCACGGAACAAAGTATTTTATTCTTATTATTTAGAGTAAAATTTACAATCTTCACGCAACTACTATTACAAATTGATTTTTCCTTAAAAATTGCAAAGATGTATATAATACTTTCCAAATAACAACCATCACCAAACTTTACAAAATACTAGATTTTTTTCTTAAATAAATTATAAATTATCTCTTAAAAATTTTATATATATATATATATATATTTTTTTTTCCTTAAAGATGTATGTGAAGAAATATATGTGAATAGAATAACTTTAGATAAAGAATTTTGTTCTTAAAAGTTTTGGTGGTTTTGAACTTGCCAAATAATAGCTGTTCTTTGTTGCGGGTATTGGACTTCTCACAATCGATTATTATTTGTCAACTCTGGATTCTTCAAAGTCTTTATTCGGCTTGTTTACCTTACTGTGTCTATTTCATTTTCAAACTGGCCTTGAAAAACGATAAGTGTTTTCTACTTTGAAAATTGGAATACTTATAATTCACCTTAGATTTTGTTTCCTTTGTAAATATTCTTCTTCCTCAAATAGTTTTAATGAACGGCTATCGTGGAATCCATTAAAGCTTTTTACTAAACTGCTAATGGAATTATTAATTCTCTGTAACGAGTATATTTGTCAGACAATGACCTGAAATAATCTTAAACGGTTCAAATATTTTTAAAGCAAAATCTGCAGCAAAAGTTATTTAGACTGGCTTGTATATAACATTTTCAGCAGCATAGTTTTAGAGAGTTCTAAGTGCATTCAGTGATTCATCAAATTTTTTTGCTTAATAATAAACTATTAAATCTCTCTAATTCAGTAAAATTTCTATCGAGTATTCTACCATAGACTAACTTGTAAATTACATTTGTGTGCACACTTTCTCGCTTATAAATATGTAGGAAATTGGGAATCATATGCATTGTAACTCGGTTGAAAATTGACCGGAGGAAGGCGGCCATGCTGTTGATATCCATACGACGTAATTGTTGAGTTTTGCATGGAAGAATGCGAGTTGGACAAGGGAACGCCAATTGCATAACCTTGGCTACTCGAACTGGCTTGTGTTTCCGGCCTGGAGGGAAAAGCCGGGAATTTCGTCTGAAATTGAGGCCTTGAACTGCGTATGCTCGGATCGATTCTATCCAAAAATCTGACAGAAAAATCAAGCGTACCTCGAGGCCTACCATTTGGCCTCCTTATCCGATAGCTCACGAGATGCATGGAATCGGGCGACGTGTATCCCTCCAAAATATCAGAGTAGGGCATTCGAGCGATTCCTACTCTCTTCTTGCCCATCATGGTTTTACAGTATATTTGCACCAAGAGACCAGAGCTCTTTTGCTGGAGGAAGCTCTTGCTGACCGTCATTCGGAACTTATCGTTCCAGGTGGGGTAGCTGCCACCCTCTCTGTCTGTTCGCGTATAATTTTGAGTGGTGGAGTCGCTCCATACAACTGCATACGTGCGCATTGGCCTACCGAATTTTGTTACGCATTTGAGATCTTGGGCTGAGATGATCACTATCTCCAAAGCAACCTTATCCATTCGCTAATTTCCCAAGTTATGAAAAAGAAGGCTGTGTACAACTTTAAAAAGGGTGGAATACAGATTATCACAATGTCCGAACATTTCATGGTATATATTGTACAAGCTGTTCCAGCTCTGGGGAAATCTCTCGTAGGCTTCTCGGCATCTTCAAGGAAAACCCATTCAGTTGGCAATAAGGTTGCTGAATCAAAGAAGTTTGTCTGTTCGCCAGAGATTGTGACTTCCCACCCGCAACAAAACACGTTGCAGTGATCGTCAAATACAGATGCTGCGAACCTATCGTTTCTGATTAGATGCTTCGTAAGAATACTGATTCAAAGGATTTTAATTGCGTAAGGTGGAGAAAAAGAAAATGAAAACCATCACGAAAAGTCACCCTTATTGGGTACTTCCCCAGTCACATTCAAAATAGGTGAGCTGATCGCTTGAATAAATCACCCGAGTGGCTTCCTATTTACATATTCCGTTGCTTTCAAACCACGTTTTTCTAAATCTGTTCGCCGGTTCAAACAATCCAAAGTGACGTTTTCAAGTACACATTGGGAAAACGTGGTCAGATCTTTAAAATATTCCAATGTGAATTCCATCAAATCCTGAAAGATAATCCGAAGAATCAGGCGTTCTAAGAAATCGAAACATTTTAAGATGTTTATTAAGAATCGGTAAGGAAATTTCATATCTTATACAACTTATTATATATCCCGTGCATCTATATTTTAGGGTTAGAGACAACTATAAACCTTATCCTAAATGCTATTTAAAGTATCCTCCCATACTCTCCTCGTCGATTACATGTCATCTATGCTTACGTACATCTCTGGTGTCACGAGTGACCAACGTGACTTGAAAAGTTGAACATAGCATACGCTAGGAAAATCCACATAAATACTTTCAAATGTAGCAGTTTGAAATTGCCATGCTTAAATAGGTTTGTAAGTTCCATGTGTGTTGACTGTATATTAATTCAAAAGCATTATATTATAGGTAGTAGGTTGTTATTATTTATAAATTATGTTATATATCTTTAAAAACCATAATAATTAAACAAATTATTTGAGACGGGTAACATTATTTGACTCCAAACCTAACTAATAATGAAGTCTAACAATTTAAAGTATTAAGAAAGTTCGTCCATTCTTCACATATTTATACAATACTTTGTAGCTATTTTTTATTTATTTTTAATAGTAGTTAATTATAGGGTTGTTATTACATAATGATATTTAAAATTTTATTATATGGTAGGTAATAATAGTGTTATTATTATGTTATTTGTATGACTTTCATAATCTTATTATTACATTAGTTTTATGACTTTTATAATTTTATTAAATAATAATTTATTTTTTAAATTTAGGGATAAATATTTTATATTAGTTATGAATAAGTGAAGAATGGGAGACCTAGTCTCAACATGAACATTCAACAATAACACTTCATTAGAGATTTGAACCCTAAGAAAAGAACCACAACACCATCATTTAACCATCACATATCATTTATTATATAATAGTTAATAATATTGTTATTATTACAATATTTTTATGACTTTTATAATTTTATCAACATTGAAAAAAATTGAAAGGTATATTTAAGTATATTTTAATATATATGTTTTTAAGTATTTATATAAGATATTTAGAAATATTATCTTGTTATTTTTTAATAAATTTAAATTTATGTTATTAAAAGATTGAGTTGCTTTTAGTTTTCTCTGTGTATTCATATGATTATTTTTAATGTCATTTTCATATTTATAAAGTTGAGTTTTATTTTATGAGAAAATTGAGCTCATAAGTTTTTTATCATAATTTAAGTTTTACTATATAATTTTCAATGTTAAGTTTAATTTAAATTATTTTTAAAAATAAATGTTATTAATAACTCAAAATTAATTAAATAAAAATGGTACAATTATTTTATAACCATTAAATTAATTAAATTAAGAATATATAGTAAAAAAAACCCTTGTAAACTCTCACAATATTTGAGTCTTTTGAATGATATGAAGATTGTCCCAGAGATACTATTAATTATTATGAATTCACCAAAAACTCATCTAAATTATCCCCACCTTTTTTTTCTATCTTAGAACTACACTCATTCTTATAGTATTAGGACTATAGGATTGTGTATTAATGTACACCTTTTAAGTATCATGTCTAGTTATAATTATTTAATATTTAATATTATAAATGATGCATCTAGATTAAAAAAAGGCACCTCATATAGATGGAACTTTGGGATTCTATATTAGGCACTCTCTCTCATGTGTCATTGGTCTTATGGTGATTGTAATAAGTCACCAAATAGATAGTTATTGTGTAGACTATATGACTAGCATCTCTCACCACTATTTATAATCATTTATAAGAGGTGTGTAAGTGTAACTATTGTCACATATTGGAGTGCTTGGTAGTTACACTTGAACCCCTTAGTAATAAATGCCAAATCAATCAATCAATAATTAAATTTTATTTTTGGATGAGATACTCTTCAATCTAGGATGTATGGTTTGGACTTGGACCACTCTGACTTATATTTTGCTCTTAGATTTGAGCCCATGGTTTTGGAAAATCATTATTGATGTCCTAAGTATTCTTAGACTATATCAAAGCTTGGGATGGAAATTATATTTCATGTCTATGAAAGGTTATGCTACCAAATTACCTTTAGATTTATAGTGTAGACCTTATTGAAGTATGAAAACCTCAATATTGTATTGTTAATTTTGTTTCTAAATAATACATTGAGTGTGCTTCTTTGAAGGCAAAATTTTCCCATCACAAGGTTTTTCATAAGGTATATCTATTATCACTTTATCTTGTAATCATTATTTTTATATATCATTCTTCTTCTTTCTACTATTCTAGTTCTTTTCTAAATATTATTATTATGCTAAAAATCTACTAAAACTTAACCAAATCAAAAAATGTAATACTCTCTTAATAAGATAAGGTAGTGCATATTTCCTTTCATTTTGTATCAAATCCTAGATAGGTTCTTAGATCTGTGGGGGGAGTAGATCTATTTTTATTGATCATTGCTTGAGTAGAAATGTTATAGCTAATATTGTGTCTTAGGAAACAAATATGGAAGGACCTTCTAGATTTAGGTTGAGAGGTTCAACAAAACCAACTTTGAGAATTGAAATCTCAAGAACAAGATATTTTTTTGACAAAGATCTATGGGTAAAAATTTCTAGATAAAAATCCTCTAGCATGAAAAATAAAGAATGAGCAATTTTTGAAAAACATAAAAGGAGATTGATTTAGCTTTATTTTACAAATTTAGTTCTTTTTAATGTTTTAGGAGAGAAAATTACCAAGAACCTTGTAAATAAGTGAGGGAACTTGAATGAGATAAAGTCCAATATATACAAGTTTTTTCTTTGGAAGAAGCTTTAGTCCTTGAGGGCAAGTAATTGAGACTACTACAAAGCACCTAGCTATATTTAAAATTGTGGTAAGCTAGTCAACATTGGTAGATGTAAATATGGACAAAGAAGATTAATGAAAAACCATTCTATGTTATTTTCCTAATGTTAGAGCGAATAACCCAAGAAAAATCAACTGCAAAAAATATTCACGAGATAGAGAGGATCACTATGCTACTTCACCAAAGAAGATGGAAAAAATATGAGATGAATAATTTTACATAATGGATAGGATTTTAAAGCCATGAGAAAAGTGTCAAGTGGAAAAAATACCCATACGAGAAAAACCACCTGGGAGAAACTAATCAGTGTGATCTACCCTAAGTGAAAACTTAATTACACTAACACCCCCCTTAAGTGCAACTTAGGGAGAATGAAAATGCAAAAATGAAGATGCAGTATGGGTGTCGACTACACAACCATGTTAGGTACCCATTTACAATGTAAAAAATAAATCTCTCGCAACCGGAGAAAAGGAAAAACACCCTGTGGGAAAAAACCCCTCCAAAAGAGAGAAAAGAAAACAAAAATGATGCATGGATGGAGGACTCAATCACACCCCCCAAGGACTACATACATCATGTATATACAATAAATTCCCCCCACATAAGAGGGAAGGAGAGAGACTATATAGCCCCCCCACAATGTGTAATCACCTACAAAAATGGTAAGTGCCTGAAGAAAAAACATGATCCAGTGTCAACAAACAACTTATCTCCCTTTCGAAAGAAACAAAACCAAATACAAATGTAGGTATGCTTCCTACTCTAGATAGGAATTTAAAGAAAGAAACATGAAAATGCATGATGATGTCTCTGGAATCTGCTCATGTGTCACCAAGACCTTGGAAAATGATGCCACAAACCAATCAGGAGCCTACCCAATCACAACGGAAGGTGACAAACAAGGTACCACTGGAAACTGATACTGAACAATATCCAAAGAAAGAGATGGTTTGATAACAGTTGTGTAATAACTATCATCAAAGAGGAGAGATAACCCCTCAAATGTGTCCTCCAAATTTGAAATGTGAGATTCTACGAACAATGAACCAATGTTCTCACAAATAAGAATCCCAATCAGGAATACAATGAGATACTAGTGGTGATGAATCATTATATGTGTTCAATGAATCATTAACGCAAAATGAATGGTCCTATTGAATAGGAATGATAGGAGCCTCAATCAATGACTCTACACAATGAATCACTAAAGGTGAAGGTACATCAATTGTCCCTGATGGAGAAGAAGGAGCATTTGAAGAACCCTCTTCATCCTCATCTGAAGATTCAAAGTATTCCAACACTTCAAACTCCTACATAGTAGCATGATCATAGGGTATCCTGTCTAAAAAATGAAGAGGCACAAGACAATCTAAAATAGGATCATCTTGGAATAGTTGAGTATCAGGATCTCCATTTATTTTCCAAATTTTAGTCCAAAGAACATGAGGAAACTCAAAATGATCAATAGCATCCAAAGTGCCATCATCAATATGCATTGCAATAACTCCTAGAAAATGATCCCTTTTGCAATTCCATGCAAATTTCTTACTATCAATACCAAGAAGGGGAACAAGATTATACAAATGTGGCAACAAATGAAGCCATGTAAGATGTTTTATGATACCATCTCTCCATTGTTTATAATTTCCCCTTTCCAACATAATAACATCAGGATGAATTGAAAACCCCATAATCAACTATTACAAATCTCCAAAAAAAACAAAGACAATAACCTTCAACAATAATTAGAAACTCTTAAATACTAAAAATGAAGTGAAACTAATATCGAACTTCAATGGATTAAAATTAACACCAAATAGAAAAATATGAGATAAATTCCTCAACCACTACAAAGGTGACAAAAATACCTTTTTGTTGATATGTGGTTTGTGAAAATCAGCCTCCATTTGCAAAAGATATGCAAAAAAATGAAAAAAAAGGCCTATAGAGGCACTTCAGAAGCACGAGCAAGCACCTGGTCCCAAAATGTGACTGCATTCATCTTCAACAGCAAAACAAATGGGCCCAACCAATCAGGCCTCACCAAGCCACCAACAAGCCTAGTTCAATTTAGGCACAATCACCGAGCACCAATCACCACACTTGAGAGACCACCTCTTCACAATTTTTGAGACTTGCTCACAACTATAGAAGTGAAACAAAAGGTATTCAAATGGATAAAAGATCCACACGTAGCCAATATGGGATATATATCTCTAGCCAAGTTAAAAAAATAATGATTTTTTCACCCCTAGATAAAAAGGAAACCCTAGACAAATATTTATGGGAAAACTTTATAAAATATAAAGTTTGATACCAAATTATCCTCTGGTGAAGAAAAAATGTGCCTCCACAAAAATGAAATGGTTTGAATCATCACGCCATGTCCACTTTTGGGTAACGAGCTTCATACATCTGACACTCTAAATTTGGTGTAGTCACCATCGCCAAACTTCAATCCCTGCCTTGAACCAAGAGTGATTCGATTGCTTGTAATGCTTGATGAATCCCCCAATTTCACTAGTTGCACTGCAGTGTTAAGTATCCTACAGCATGTCTCACCTCCTTAGAATGGATTAAAGAATGCTACTCAAGAACAAAAATAATTTGTAAAACCGCTTACGTCCAGAAATAGGGAAGTAGTCTTCCAATGGCCCATTCGACAACCTCAAATCAGAAAAATCATGCCCAACAAGAAGGAAATGCGGCCTCTAAAACTCACCTTTGGTTAACAAAAAATAGACCAGCAAGATGATGCGCCTTCTCACAATGAAATCGCATCCACAAAAAAGAAAATTACAGCCTCTCCATTGAAAACACCTAGCCTAGAAAATATTGAAACAAGCTTCAAAAGGTAAAACCGTTCCCTCTTTCAATTGAGAAATCACGGCTTTTGAAGTTTGAATTCGCCAGCAAAAAATTGTGCCTTCTTCAAAGAATCGGGTTTGTTCAAGTTTAAATGCCAAAGTGAAGGAAAATCGTGGATCTCAAATGCAACCTTTGAAAAGGACACCTCCTCCAAATTATAGTTTATGGAGAGACATGGCCAGCATGTTTAAAAGTTGCATCACCTCTAAACAAGAAATTGTGGCAGCAAATGAAAATTAACACCTCCAAACTGTAAGAAATTGTGCCAAAAGTGGAAAACCAATGCCTTACAAAAGGAAGAAAATGCCACTACCAAGGAGGAAATGCCTCCTAACTAGTTGAATCGTGCCTCCAAAGCAGAAAATCAAGCCACCAATAGGTAAAACGCCTCTCAGCAATAGAAAGAAAGAATGTCGAATATGAGGCAATTTTAAAATTTGAAAAAATTCAAATGCCGAAATAAACATGTACCATAGAAAAATAGATCATTGGAATTTTCATGGTCTTTTAGGTCTTTCTCCTTGATGTTTGACTTGTCTTTCTTTGACTTAATGTTGCAATGTAACTTATGCATTCGCATTAGATCCTAAAAATTCAAAATATGACATCTTGTGAAGGTGTTGTGAGGTGTTGTAACACATTTCTACACTTTTCTAGACTCTTTTAATTAAAATTCACCTAAAAATCACCTTTTCATCACTTGTCAATCCTATTCTAAGGTGTTGTAAAGTCTTGTAACAATAGTTCACACTTTTCTAGGCTTAATTTCACTATTTACACCTTTCCCATGCTTTATTTGACCCCTTTATGCACTCATAAGACTTAATTAAGTGTATTTTTGAATGTAAACCTGACAAATAACATTAAATTTGACTTAATTCCCAACACCCACTTACAAGCCCAAGGTGGGACTCATTCGCCATGGGTGGAAAATGAGTCCCTCTTGGCTCCAAATTCAAAATAATTCAAATTTTCTTTTAGGCTTTTTTTAAAAATACCTTATGTCGGCCTGTGATGATGTATTATTGGGTTATTAGGGCATAAGTGTGTATAAATAAGTGTTTTTCTCCTCATTTTACATCTCCCAATCATCAAGTTCACTTGCATTCATCAATTAGCATTCAAGCATTTTGCATCATTAAATCAAGCATTCATCAAGCATCTTGGAGTAGCCATTGACATATCTTCATATTTCTTCAACAAGGTTGTGGTGAGTTTAGGACATTTTCATGTTGTTTATTCATCATTCCTTCTTCATTTCATTTCATTTCTTCATTAAGGGTTTGATTACGAAAGTGGGATTTGACCAAGGAAAATCCCTATACTCTAACCCTTAACCATTTTTCCCCTTTTGCATGTGTGTTTGCAGAATTTTGTATACAGATTTCTCAAGCAATTAGGTGTTGAAAGGTGGTCAACAAGTCAACAAATTGTTTCAAGTCAACTCAACCCTATTTCAAGCTTGGAGACAAGCTATAGTCTGTTTTCTATAGATTTGACTTTGTCAATCCGACAAGAAGACAAGTGCAGATCTAGAGCTACATAATTGACCTTTAATTTCACAAAATTTTGGAGGAGGACTGATTCACCATCAGTGGCGAATGAGTTCCACCTTAAGGCTAAAAAAGGTGATTTTATCAGATTCCAATTCCTGACAGTCAAAAACCTATTTTAGGAGATTTTACCAGTAGGAGGATTGATTTGCCATCAATGGCGAATGAGTCCCACTAGTGATTTACAGTGATTTTTTCTAGCATTCAGATCCTTCCAGATTTAGCATTCATTGCCCAGGTGCACTTTGATCAGCCTTTTTCAATTTTGTTTTGCATTTGTTCATGTTTTAGTTCATTCTTGCATATCTCACTGTGTTTTCAAACATTGCATTTTACATTAGTTTTGCATTAATAATCAGTCAATTAAATCATTTAGTTGCATTTACATCATTGCATTTAGTCTTAATTGCATCATACAATCCTCTATTTGAGTGAACCATCACAATTTTGATGTTTTATCTCTCTCCTTTTAGGTGAAAGATCCTAAGAGTGCAAGAGAAGTCCATAACCCATCAAAATTGTTGGTTCAAAATGATCTCACAGATCTACAGTGAAAACTCTCATGAAGGAGTTGCATTTGGGTTGCTCTGATACCATGTTAAAGCGAATAACCCAGGAAAAATCAACTGCAGAAAACCTTCACGAGATAGAGAGGAGCACTATGCTACTTCACCAGAGAAGATGGAAAAAATATGAGATGAATAATTTACATAATTTACAAGCTTTTAAAGCCATGAGAAAAGTGTCGAGTATAAAAACTACCCATGCGGGAAAAACCACCCAGGAGAAACTAATCAGTGTAATCTACCCTAAGTGAAAACTTAATTACACTATCACCTAATTCATGGGATAACCTTTTAATGGAAATCAATAGCACCATCTCAAAATTGAAGCTTGATGAGATGGTGGTGCATGAATCTCTTAGGAGATGAGGTGGAAAATGTGATAATCCATTAAAGATGTGTTGACTATCAAAGGCCATGTAAAGGAAAAGAGTAAGGGAAAGATTTAAATGATATGAAATATAAATCTAAGGGTTACTCTAATTCTCTTCAAACTTTTAAGGCCATGTTACTTTTATGTCCAAAGACTAACCAATTAAGGGCTAAAAGGATAAAGGGGCCAAGAAGGGGTCTAATAAACATTTTGACTAGAGGGTCTTTAATAAAAATATCAATGTTATGGTTGTTATAGGACTTACGCACCTACATGTAAGGATGCATGTAGATGAATGACTCTAATATTGCTTTCATATAACTCCTTGTAATGAGTGTTTCTCATAGCACAAGGCCATTGATGGGTGGAAGGTGTGTTTGAGAGTTGTGCTACATATCTCAAATATTTTTGTTTATAATTCTCTTGTAAAGGAGATACCTATTTTTTCCAAATAGATGTCTCAATTAAAATGAAAAATTTTAATTGATATTTAAAATGAACCATGCTTTCATTGGAAGTTCATGCATCATATGGTGTTGTAATTGGAGTTTTGGTAGTGAATTTATTTGGTTTGAATCTATTGGTTGTAGATAAATAATGGTTTTTGAAGACACTAAATTATATGTTTACATATTATGCTCTAGTGAAAATTCAATGAGAGCTTTGTGCAAGGATATATTCATTTATATATTTGTCAATTAGAGATAGATAATCTTATATTTATGAAGATGGAATTCATTGTTCCCTAAAGATCTCTTAGAATTTATACTAATCATGCAAAAGAGCATTAGCTATGATTTATTCATTTTATTATAACTTATGAATATAGTCTTGCGATATTGAGTATGTTGAATTTTTCCATGAAGAGCTCATGGATATTACAATGCTATAGTTGAGTTATTTTATATTAAAATTTAAGATGAGTTCCTCGATAGTTTGGTATTATAATTCAAAAAATAAGGAACCTATACCTTAAGATAAACTATAAATTTAGAAAAAAAAGATGATGAGGAGGTTGATTCAAAATTGAAGAATAACAACATACCACATTCATGAGAAGGTTTTATTAGAAGAGAAATAAACTAAAAATGTATGTCCCACCTAATTTATGTTTAATGTTTATTTTGTCTACTTATGATTATGAACCTAGCAAAGTGAAGGTAATGGAATCTATAAGTAGTAAGTCCTTTAAGAATTCCATTGATATATAAAGAGATGGCTACAATAGACAAGATTAGTACATGAGACTTAGTGGATACTCATAAAAATAGGAAGCATATTGGATTCAAAAATAAATTTATTTTAGAGTAAAAAGTTAATAAGTACAAATAAAGTTTAGTGGCTAAGGGATATTCCTAGGTAGAAAGAAATAATTTGGTGAGATATTCTCTCCTATTATGAATTTGACATCTATCATATTCTTTTTATTTATTGTTTTGGTTGACCTTGAGGTTAAAAAATGTATGTCAAGACAATTTTTCTACATGGGGATTTAGAGGAGGATATATGCATGGAATAGTTAAATCACTTCAAGGAGAAGGGTAAGAAAGGATTTATTTTCCAAGTTAAATAAATCTATATTTTCTTAAATAATCCCCTTGGATGCGGTATTAGAATTTTGAAAATTATTTATTGAACTTGTCCGATATGTTAGAGCTAATTTAAATTATTGGGATACATTAGAGCTAATTTAAAGGGTGGTGATTATTTTACTACTATCCATCTTTATGTTGATGAAATGATATTCTTTATTAATATGTTGATGAAATGTTATTGTTTATTAATAGTAAGGATATGATCAAGGATTTAAAATATTAGCTTTAAATATAGTTTGATAGGAATAAATTAGGGGAAACTAAGTTCATATTAGCAATGTAGATCAAGATATATCAAGTGAATAGAAAAATCTAGATCACCTAGAAAAAGTACGTTAGATCCTACTTTATAGTATGTCATATTGCAAGATTATCAACTAATATGTGTCCCCATTATTTAGAAATAAATTTTTATATCGATTAGTTTCCATAGACACCAAATGAGCTAGAGGAAATGAGTACAAGACTTATGTAAGTATTGTTAGTAGTCTGGTGTATGCAATGAACTACACCTGACTAGACATTACCCTATGAGTGGGAGTCCTAAGTATGTATATTTATAATGTAATAAAATATCATTGAATTTTTTTGAAGAGGTTGTTTAAGTATCTTAGAGACATGCCAAAGTCTTCAATTTTCTACCAGGGATGAAAAAATTTGAGTAAGATAGTGGATATGTAAGGATTCATGGATATTGATTGAACTAGTGATGTAGATAGTAGGAGGTCTACCAATGAGTGGGTGTTTACCCTATTGAGTGGTGTAAGATAAATGAGAAAATTTAAAAAAAAAAAAATTATTATAGAGGTAGAGGATATGATATCTACTCATACACATAAGAAAGCACTCTAGCTTTATAGACTAGGTTAAACATCAATTTGAAGTAGGATACAATGTTGATTGATTGTGAAAGTTAGAGTGTCACCATCTTGGAAAGAAATCATACATTTTATGTACATACAAAGCATATTGATTTGTAGTGCCACTTTGTTTGTCAATTGGTAGAGGATAAGAGGGTCATGGTTGAGAAAGTGAATGCATTGGTGAATGTTCTAGATGTTTAGACAAATCCCAAGAGAAAAAATAAGTTTTATGGTACATAATTATTATAGAGATTGATCTTTATCATTATTTCAATATCTTCAATAACCCTCATGATTCTTCCAATGTACAAAAAGTAGGAGATTCTTAAGACTTGGTGACTAGGTGTTGTTATACACCTTGCAAGTTATAGGTCTAGTTGTAATTATTTCATTTGTTTTAATATTATAAATAATGTTCCCGCATGGAAAAGAGCAATTCACTTAGATGGATTCTTGACATTCCACGTAGTTGGAACTCTCCACTATGAGTCATTGGCCTTATGAATATTATAAAAATTTATTGAATATGGGATTACTAGTTGAATTGTTATTAGTATATTTTGTTAGGAAAATGTGTCTCAACCGTGCAATTACATAAGGTATTGTTGATACATAAGAGATGGGGGCATGGAGGTTCCCCCACCCCCCCCCCATGAGGGGCCAAGGGAATCATCCCCCTAGCAGGGGTTTGGGGGAAGCACCCCGAAAGCTAAATTTTATTTATATTTTATTGTTGTAAATCTAGACCATTCATCATTATAGCACAAATCTAATGGTTGATATTTTGTTGGCTTCTTTCCCTAGAAGGTAACCCTAGTTTATGAGGGTGTTGTATTATGGCTATGTATTGTGATGTATTCTAAGAGTTTGATAGAGGTCATGTTGACTCTGTATCTCTAGTTGGTGATGCTCTTGTGAGAAGCTTGCTCTGCAAGTATATTGTAATCTTTGTGATTTCTAAATAATATATTGGGCAGTTTTGGAGTGGGGTATTTCTCTTGAAATGGTTTTCTCCATGTAAATCACTGGGTAAGTGCACCAAGATGGTCGCACTTTTGTGGCCAAACAAGAAAAAAAAAAGCCATAACACGTTCTCGTTATAACGCGTTCTTGTTATAACGCGTTCTCGTTATAACGTGTTCGTGTTATGGCTTTTTAAAAGCAAAAAAAAAAAAGCGAATCCAAATATCATTTCTCATTTGGTTTTTCTGTGTTTTAGCTCTGCCCGCGGCCAAAAACCTTGTCTTACGCGCTCGCATTCTTGGAGAGGTGATTTCTTCAAAATTCATCAACAACAATTGATTTCTTCACAAATATGGCGCCACCTAATAAACGAAGAGATGCAAGAGGTAAGTATTGTTTGGTATTTGTTTTGAATTTGTTAGTTTTAAATTGATTTTGTTTGTTTTAGTTTAGAAATGAATGTTTTTTTTAATTTGTAGGAAATCCTCAACAAGAGGAGGAAAATCCTCAACCAAATTAGCCTCAACAACAAAATCAACCTCCCCCACCATTCTCTCAATACCCTCCTGGCACTCAAGAAAATTTGAGGAGTGAAATTGAAAACAATAGAAAAGAAGTTGAGGATCTTATTAGTAGGTTGAGTGATCAAAATTCTTCAACCACAGAAAGAATACATCTAGCAGATTCATTGAAGGATTTGTTAATAAATGTAGATGCAATTACCCAACAATTATTTGGATGGAAAAATAGGAGGCAAACATCGAGGGCATATTATGCAGACAAATTATCATATAAACAAGTAAAAAGATTTAAAGATTACTAAAGGCGATTTGTGCTCTCTATTCACTAACCCTATAACAAATCAAAATCTCACCCTCAATGCAAAGAGGTTTCCTATTCATTGGTGCCACCACCAAGAGATTAGGAACCATTTTTATGACAGATGGTATATGGTCTTTGATTACCCACCGTGCAATAACCGTGAAGTCCCCCAATATTTTCTTAGGAAATTATACTGTGAGTTTGTATTGAACCAAATCCCAAATTATTTTGATATGAGGGAGTTTCAGGGGAGAGGTGGGGGTCAGCACAGATAGGCCTGATGCATGTCGGATCCTAACGATAGGGGAGATGACCTCTCGCTAGGCAGCCTCGTGAGCAGATTTGATGCCCGCAGTGCAAAGGAGAGTGCTGATGTAGAGACTTTGCAGGCGATCACATCCTTGACTTGGAGTGTCATCCACCACACTAGCCCCATTGTACAGCGCAATCCAGGGGAGTCTTCAGGTGGTGGCCTTCGAGGCCATGTGTGTCGATCTTGTGGAGCCACTTGTTCATATGACCCTACCGGCCCTCAGGAGGGTGCTACACAGGATCCATATGCTTCTACAGCCTGATCCATATGCATCTACGAGGATGGAGAGGGCGGAGCATATGGTATTGACAAGTAAAATTCAACATGTTCATTGAATTTAGTTTATTAAATTTTGATTGTGAAATGCAAGATTAACTAATTTAGTTTTATTATTTTAATAAAATTGTAGGGTCACAGTGTTGACCCTAGGTACACCAGTCAATCTACTTATTTTTGCAGTACACCTATCAGTGGGGTATGTAAAGTTAGTAAACAATTATAAATTTATTACATTTGTTAATAGCATTGTTTTACGAATGGTATTTTAATATGTGATCTTGGATGTTGAACAGGGTGTTGTTGGAGGTTTCAAGGAAACACCTCCAAGTGCAAGTAGATTTGCTCAAACTTTCACTGAGGTAATATAGAATAAAGAGAACTTAGAGTTAATGAATTCTAAGTTTAATATAGATTTTTGTATATATAGTCATAAGAGTATATGGGTTCACTAGGTTATTATTTGAAATCTTTTAAGAATGGTCCTACCGTGATTGTTTGTCTTAGAATTCCTACACTAGCAAGCTATATATAATAAAAATTTAACATGGAACTGACAAAGGTAGAGCTACATTCTACTCTATCCTATATAATTTTTTGTGATGTCAACGTAACCAAGAATAAGACTATGGATGTCCTACATGATGTCAATGTAACCAAAAATAAAACTTCTATCCTCGACCCTATCTATCAGCCAAGACTCCTTCAATATCTCCTAGATGCTTGGAGATGCTTAAGACTAGGTCAAAATACCCTATATTCTCTTCATTTGTTGCATAGCTCATCAAGTTTCCCTATATGTTCTCTAACTCAATCATGATTGCATGGAAAGAAGTTATAAGTACTCATTAAACTCTCAACTATTGGAGCCTCCTCAAACTTTCCCATAGGACGTGGAAAATGCTTAGAAATGATTAAATTCCTAATAGGGTGTGGGGAGATCTTTTAGGAAACATTTGACACTAATTTGATCCATTGAATTCTTCTTCATTCTTATATATTCCTCAAATATACCAAGTTGCAATACCCCTATCATACCTAAATCTACTACATTCATGTCCTTGTTAGCTAGCATGTAGGTGATATAGTATGGTCCATGAATTTTTGTCTTCTTTTTTCATTTTTCTATAGGTCCCTTTATTCCTCACTACTAGGTCCTCACATAAAAAGAAAAGAAAAAAATTCTCTTTTTTCATCTAAGGCCCCTAAGGTTTTAAAGCCCCTTAGATGCAGGGATTCAAAGCACATCAACCATGTGGTACAAATGACTAAATCCTGAAAGATGATCCTAGAGCACCAGCAGTTTGGAAAGGTAGAGAGCTACACCGTGACTTCCTAGAGAAACTGCTTTCAAAAACAGCCAATTAGGCTGAAGATATGTGGATCGTGACAACATTTGGTGGAAGAGGAAGAAAGATGACTGTGAACTCCGGGAGGCCCACCATAATCGATTTTGATATTCAACCATGAGAGTAGAAGAGAGAGCTGATATCATGTATCAAAAACATTACATGCATTCTTCCAAACAATGGATAAGAGATGATTACTTTTCTTCATTTTCATTTGCATAACCATATCACGGCCAGTGGAACCATGAACAAGGGATGTCCACTCTTATGTGGAGGTAATGGATGTGGTCCAAACTCTTTAGGAGGGGTAAGAAGGTCAATGTATGATCTTGATGAATGATAGAAGAGGGGTTGGTCAGACAAACCAGGGGCACCTAGTCATGAGTAGGGACCTATAGGTTAGATTGGTGAAGTAAAGCACCAAGGAGGTCTTACAAGGAAAGGCCTAGAGTAGGTACATACAAGGAAAGGCTCTTGCCTGCCTGCTCCTCTTCCTCTATTTGAACCTCCTTGAGGTCCTCTACCCCGGTTATGTCCACCTCTTGTAGATGTTTCACCTCCATGCTCTATGAGTTTTGACTCTCCTTGGTTTCTTTGGTCATTGACTCTACCTTGGTAGCCACCATGTTGTCCTCTTTGATCTCTTCCTTTGCCTTTGCCCTTAGAAGTCTGATCTTGCTTCCTCTTACTCCTCTCTTCAATCTTTAATTCCAATTGATAACATTGGTGCACTATTTTGGGGCTTAAGAGAACCATCTCCTCTTGAATGTTCCACTTCAAACCGTTGAGATACCTTGCCACCTTGATACTTTCATCCTCTGTGACATTGGACCTCATGCAAAGTCTTTGAAACTCCTCAGTATAAGAACTCACATCCTGATCTCTTTGCCTCAAACTTTGTCTCCTCTTATGCAACTGAATTTCATAGTCTTCAGGTAGGTATGCTTCTTTCACCTTGGCAACCATTCCCTTCCAAGTAGAGATAGGTTGTTTGCCTTCCTTCTCCCTCTCTATCTGAATGAATTTCCACCAAGTTGGGCGAAACCCTTAGTCTTGATTTAGGTGCTTCTGTGCTGGACTCCATCACACTCAAAAATGGTTTTTCCATTCCCTATCCAATCCATAACTAAATCAGCCTCCATCTTTCCTAAACAGTGGTACTCCTTCAAGTGCTTTTCCACTCAAAGCCTTCAATGCTTTAGAGAAGGGATCCTCCTTCAATATAGGGTCAGGTTCAGGGATTCTATCCTCCTCTGCAACCTCTTCTTCTTTTGCTATTCTTCCATCAAACCGCATAACATTCAGTGCTTGCTCAAGTTGGTCTAACTTCTCTCTCAATACCCTATTGTCTTCCTTTGTTTCTTCAACCCTCTTGGCCAACTCAGCATTTTTCACCATGATGCTAGAACCACTAGACTTTGTCTCTGACATACAAGATCAATCCCAAATCTTTTGCTTGCTCTGATACCAATCTGATAGGGAGAGGGGTTGGAGGAATCAATCACTGATTCCTACTCTAGGCCTTTCCTTGTAAGACCTCCTTGGTGCTTTGCTTCACCAATCTAACCTATAGGTCCCTACTCATGACTAGGTGCCCCTGGTTTGTCTAACCAACCCCTCTTCTATCACAAACTATACCACCAAGTCCACCTTGGTTCATTTCCACAACTCTTCCTTAGCCTTTACACTATACTAAAGACCAATCTTCCTCAACACTCCATCAACTCTTGCAGGGGTAGTGATAAGTCTTAAAAGACTTCAAAATTTCCTCCAAAGGTGTTTGAACAACCTCCAAGACTTCAACTTCCCATCACTCTCACCAATCCTTTAACTAGGGTTTGAAAAGCTAGTAGCCCTTGAGCCCCTATTAGGTCTCCTTCACCTACAAAACAGGTTAGAACTCACAAATCTCAAAATGACTTCCCACTCTTTTTCCAAGGTTCTTGGTTCACATGGACAACACTCAAAGATTCTTGAGGTCTCAGCCTTCCACTGTCCATACAAAGCTCAAACATGAAATGGAGCAAAAACTAGGGTTTTAAGCCTTCCCTTGACAATTAGCAAAATTCCAATTTGTTTACACACCAAATGGACAGATGGAGCCTCCTCCTTCATGTAGTAACAAGGTAACACACCACCCTACCTCCTCCAAGAATAAAATCCTCAATGGCTTAGCACCCCTGCAAGATTTGTGACTTGCACAACAAGTTTTTCCTAGCTGGACCTGCACTGGCTCGCCTAGGGCATCACTTTGCTAGCAACTCCTACACTCAAAAAAAACCTACCAACTAACATATGTACAAGCATGGTGTCTAGGCACTATTTCCAAAAGTTCGTACGGTTTGTACAGTGGAAAAGTGCTCTAGCACCCCATTTACTCAACACTACCTGTTTCAGGCCAGCAAGCACAAAGAAACCAAAATATTTACAAAGAGACAAGAAAATGATTGAAAGAAATATATAAAGGCTACAAAAAACTTGTACTGGATTTATTCTACATCCTACACACAACACAGAACTAGATTTCATCCATTAGAGCCTTCTTTCAGACCAAAAAATAGAAATTTTCACTAAAAAAAATAGTTTTCCTTCAATTTCCAACAAAACAATCCGTACAAATGTACTTTCAACCTTGCACAAAGGTCGAGGAAACCTTTAAATATTCTTTCCCAACAGTTATTTTTCCAATGGGCCCTTCTTGGCCGCTCAAACACAAAAGGAGCATGTTTTTGCAAAAATTGTCAATAATTGCAAAAACCTCCATTCCTAAACTTTGGACTAGAACCTTTTTGTTTCTCACCCATGGTCAACATGACCTTATTATAAAACATCATTCCAACCACAAAAATTCCTCAAGGCATACATCGAAGTCATAAACTCATTCTATACTTCCACATTTTGCCTAGTGTGCTCTCTATTGCTTCCTAGGTGCTCCTGCACCAATGAAATTAAGGAAGAACAACAAGAGAGGAACAGGAAAAATAAAATCAATACATAGTTTCAAAAGGATTTTTTTCAAGTGAGTAAGAGCTATGGGAACGCTTACCTCATCCTAAAAATCTATTTTGAACTAGAGTTTTATATACCATTTAAGAGAGCTTGGTTTTCATGGGTTCCTTTAGAGTCTCCTACTTTTTATTGTTCCCTGCCAAGAGGTAAATTTTTTGAGTGAGTTGGTGGAATTACGCCTTAGTAATCACTATTGAGTGAGATTGAAGTTATTAACATGAGATAGTAGGATTTGGGAAAAGGAGAGTTGATATAGGCTATTGTTTTCAAATAATTAAGATGTACTCCATATGCGCCATTCTGAATCTTCACTTGATGGCATCAAGGAATGGATGAACTCCATGGATATAAAAATTATTATGAAAGTAGAGATAGACTTGGTAGACCAATTTGTAAGACTATTCTTTGAATTAGATAAATTTATTGAAGATGTTGGTTGGGAATTTTTTGAATGTGAAGCTTAGTGATTTGATTCGATAATTTAGAAGAGTCCAGGAATCAGGATATGAACCCTCTATTAATGTAGAAGAGAGGAATCATAATTAGATTTCATACAGCCACCATCAAGAGCCTTACAAGCCAATCAACAAGATGGAGGGAATTCTTATATAAGGATAATTTTCAATGTTGCAAGTACCAGCTTTAATGCCAACTACAATGGCAACAATGAAATTCCCTAGCGATATTTATGTTAAAGAAAATTTCCTTTAGATGCAAGGATTCAAATCACATCAACCATGTGGCTTAATTTATATCATAAGTTGTACCATGATGTTCACTATGCATTCCTCTACTCTTTCGACTGTCAAATGTGCCACTGCCTTGTCATTGATCGCCATCATATTCTCCTTTTCATGATTATTTTCTCTATCATCTTTGGTATAAACACTTGACTATTATATTTAACTCAAGTGAGGAAACTTAAAATCATAATGATAGGCCAAAGAAAGAATATTCAATCTTTTCATGGTAAAAGGAGACCTCAATTTAATCACTTGTCATGCCTCAAGGGTTTAATTCCATTGTCAAACATTTATTGCATAATATTAAACTATGACAAAGCGTTTAATAAGGGTTTTTACGAAGAATAGGCACTGACAAGTTAAGCTCCATCATTTTTGTTATGCGTTGTATCGCTTGTTTGGCTCGCCTCCATTCCTTGCATGATTGATACTTGGATTTGTCATACTTAGCTGGGTTGGCTACTATCAAAGCTCCTTTTTGACTAGATCATCTCTTCTTCTCATATTGGTTGTCATATTTTACATTGTGTTTTGACGCTTTTTTTTTTTTTTTTTGTCCTAAAGGGTCTTTGTTTTTCAATGTGATTGTCCTAGGTTATTGCTTTTAAAAAAAATGATAATCATATTGTTGCTTACGTTGCATTACACATCATTCAAACTCAAAGCATTACTTCAAATTCGATAACTATTTTGTGATTGAATAACTTGTTGTTTTATTTTCAGATATTTGTTGGGAAACACAGCCAAACATAACAAAGGCGATGGATGTGAATTGTTTCTACAATATAATCCTCAATGGCTCGGATAGGGGAGGTATGAGGCCAATTACTAAATTTCAATTTACGACCGTTGTTATAGATGAACTAGTTCTAGTGAAAAATCAAACCATTATTGATTCATAGTTTAATTCTATTCCGGATGGTTTATCTGGGGCTCGAACTAGCACGAGCATCGGTGTGCAAATATTTCCATCGAGGAGAGTGATCGTCAGATGGCTGTAAGTGATTAAATTTTGTTAAATATATTAATTTTTATAATGTAATTTCTATATATTAATGTCTTTACTTCTTATTGTAACAGTTGAAACTTGACCAAGAGCTAAATCGTAGGAGGAGCAGCAGGAGCACCCCTCAACAGAAATGAGTGACAGATTTATCGCCATCGGGTCGCACAGGAAAGGGAAAGAAATTTGTATTTGAACCAGAGCATGGAGAGAAATGAATTTTGAATGTAGAGCCCTTTGTTGTATGCCTACATGGAAATTTTGTACATATTTTGTATTCGATATGTTTGATATTGTATGCATATATGGCGTTCTCGTAAGCCTATATGGCTTTTTTGTAACTATATTTTATACTTATATTGGCACTATATTGATGTATCGCATTACATGGCTATTTGATTAATACAAATATTTTTATAAATTGGTATCCCATAGTAAATTCATGGTTTCAATAGATATGAGTTACATGTATTCAAGTGTATACTTTACAACTTACGCACATGTATACTTTTTGACTTACGTTGGAACATCGAAAAGTGTGAAAATTTGTGTTTGGAAGTCAAACATAAGCCAATTTTGCAATTCTCGGTTCTTGCATACTCGATCTTATTCCTTCCTAGCACATATTGTGAATATTTCTCATTTGGTGTAGAAGACAAATTCCTCATTTTTGAACCACTTTTTTCTTGTTTGCCTTCCACACAGAAAAATGTTCACACTTTTCAGATTGATCAATGATCAATAATGGCTGATTGTAAACACTTGACATTTTTATGTTTTGAACTTTAATTTATAATTTTGTAGTTTATATTCATAGCGTTGATTACATTGCATTGCACATCTTTCAAACTCAAAGCATTGCTTCACATTGCATAACTAATAACTAGATGCTGATAGATGACAAAATTTCAATTACAATATAGTTT
>VDFB02155202.1:0-12309 GCA_007258455.2 Sequoia sempervirens
TTGTTGATGGTCTGCATGACTATCCACTTACTTTCCTACATGGCCACTTTCTAACATGTTCTATCTTTGGGTGAGCAATGGTCACTTTACAGGTGCGCCTATGAAGCTTATTTTTGACTCTATAGAGTTTTCTTTCCTAGGTTTCCTCCATGTGAGAGATCTTGGGGGATACCTCCTTGCAGGTCTGCGAGTCTATAGGGTGCTTCATTTAAGCTTCCTCCATGTGAGAGATCTTGGGGGTCACTCCCCTACAAGTTTGTGGGTTTGTAGGGTGCTTTCTTGGGGTTTCCTTCATGTGAGAGATCTTGGAGGACACCTTCCTTGCAGTTCTATGAGTCTGTAAGGTGCCTTCTCAGTTTCTTCCATGTGAGAGATCTTGGGGGATGCCTCCTTGCAGGTCTGTGAGTCTGTAAGGAACATTTTTGGGTTTTCTTCATGTGAGAGATCTTGGAGGACACCTTCCTTGTAGGTCTGTGAGCCTACGAAGGGCTTACTTCTCTGGGCTTCCTTCATGTGAGAGATCTTGGGGGTTGCCTCTTTATAGGTTTGTGGGCCTGTAAGATGCTTTCATTCTTCAGCTTCATAGTTTTGTGAGGCTATGAATTCCTTTGCTTCTCCTGCACTCTCGAGTTTTCTAGATCACATTTTGCTTCCTCAATGGTTTAGGTATACATTTCTAACGCTACTACCTTTTCGATTTGTTTTACTGAAAAACTCATCAATATTTGTGCTCGCTAAAGTGGGGGAAAAATGTATAGGAGTGAATTTGCACCCCTTATGCAAATTCCCCTTTTACACTTCCTCACCTTAGAAAAATAAATCTGAAGGCAAAATTCCACATTAGCCCACTGCCTTAGTAGAAGAATAATTGTCGGGGATGCCTATGTGGCATGCAGACGTTTATGCGGCATGGTTACATCCCTTATAGATTCCTATGTTTGAAGTTGGCAAAGGCATTATACTTTCTATTGGGAATGAATTGTAACGTCCATCTTCAACCAACTGACCCAAAAATTCTGTATTCTTGTTCATTCTTCCTTCAAATTCTCTCATTCTTCATTCAACTCATCTCTTTTTGTATCCTCTAAGAATTCAATCTATCCTCTTGCACCCTCCAAGCATTCTAGCAGTCACTTCTTGCACTCTTAGCAGCACTTTGACTCATCATAGCAGTAAAAACAACACTCCATCAACTTCGTAGAGCAAGTGTGGAAAAAACCATCGCAGCAGGGGCTTGAGTTCTCTCTTTTCTCTTCCATTAGCTAGTGAGCTCTTGGTGGAGGTGGTAAGCATTTTCACTCTTCTCCTCTATGATTTGTTTGAGTAGCACATTACTATTTTGTAGTGTTATTATGTTTTATACTTTCTTTCCTTCTTTATCATATATTTTTCTATTGTTGCTATCTTAGCTGATCGTGGAGGTGGAAACACCAAAATATGGTCTAATTGAGGCAGACCCCTATACAGCTCCCAACAATTTTCCCTTTGTCGTGTCTATAGGTGTACGTACATTTGGATCTCACTAGAAAACAAGTACCTTTGTGAGATCATTCTTGTCACCTTAACCCTCATATATTTACTTTATCATATTCGTTTGTATCTCACCTACTTCATAGCTCTATTTTGGCCTTTTGGAAGTGATTATCTAGGTCATCACCCTATTTTCTAGTAGTTCATACTATCTTTCTAGTCTTCTGGTCATACAAACTCCAGCATAGCTGAGAGACGCCAATGCACTGCATTATTGTCCTGGAACCACACTTTTGTCCTCGGGCAGAGAGCTACCTGAGGTACAATGTTGAACCCAAAAATCAGTTCGCCTAGCCTTGTCTTAAATTTTAGGTTTGTAGGGTAATTGAAGGACCTTATAGTCCTCATCATTCTCATCCCTTATTTTGAAACATCCCTTTAGAGTGAGGTAAGTTAGGGCAGCCATCAACTCTTGGCTCTCTGTGACCTAGGGCCTTGAATGTCATTGGTCCTCCTCTCTTACATGGTGGTCCTATACCTGGAGGCCTCTAGTACTCATGAACCCAGTTGGAAATGTGTTGTGGGAGCACTCATTGCACCATTTCGTCAAAGGGTTAGAGCTCAAAATGCAAGAATTCTTTGAGGTGTGTTGCACCAATGAATTGAAAGTGACCCTTCCTCACCTATTTATGCTTACAAATTAGGGTTTTTTAAACCTAATTTAACCATGAAGCTAGGGTGTTTCACCATTTTCACCAATCTTGTCAAACTAAACCTTATTTTTCTTTGTTTTCTATTTTTGGCATGTTTTTTTCATCCTAGAGCCTTTCTAGATCCCTTGGGCATCATTTTACCTTTGTCGAGAAATCAACCCAAAATTCAAAATTTGTACCTGATTTATTGAGGGTGAAGGGAACCAGCTTATTCCTTCCATTGGGGCAGTAGTGGGGCATCTAATTTTTTTTTTTTTTAATATTTTTTGATTTAAGCAGCAATTTTTTATCCAAAGGTCATCAGTCTTTGAACCAATGTAGTAGGTACCTCGCTTCAAAGAGGGGGAAAATGTAGACATTGAAAAATGTCTTGAATGATATCATGCACTCGAATCAGGTATACTAACACCATTTCATCCTCAAACCCATCCTCTTTTCAATTAATTAATTAATTAGCCTAGCTAATTAATTAATGGCATCATTTTCATCTATTAACCTAATTAATCTAATTAGGTTAATTCACCCCCTTTCATGCTAACATTTCATCCAATTAAATTAAATACATCAAGTTATTTACTTTAATCCCTAAATCTTCTCATTTAATTAAAATAACCCTAAGTTACTTAAATTAAATATCATTGCACTTCCCCCTTTCATTAAATCACTTTATTTAATGGACGTCATCTAATTCCCCTAATTGTGTAATTAAACCTTTGTTTGATTATCAATTAGTAATTAAATCTAATTCCCCCCACTTGCAAGGGAATATTCCAACAAAATATTCCTTGTATACACATTCATCAAAAGCAATATTCCCATAGAATATTCCTTCCCCTTTTGCATATTAAAACTTTGTTTTAATTACTAAATTATCTATTTTCCCTCACCCATGAGAATATTCCAAAGAATATTCTTTCTCCTCACTCTTTTCAAAAGGGAGAATATTCCTTTTCTAACAAACATACTTGACTTCTTGAGCAAGTTAACTTGTGACCTCTTGGGCAAGTTGAAAGTGTGTTTGTTTGAACAAAGGAGAACCCTTTATTAAATCTCATCATTGATTCTCATCTGCTGATGAGAATCCATGATCCATGCCTCCAACTTCTTCCATTCTTGACCATTGATTAACCTTTTTGATCTCAACCATTCATTTCTCATTTATCCTCCTATAAATAGGTCACTATTTGGAGACAAATGGATCCATATTTTTTAGAGCAAACTCATATTGTTGAAATCACTCATCCTCACACTCATTTTTAGCATTTTCTTAATATCATTTTAGCTTAAATACTTGCATTAATTAGCTTAGCTTCCATTAATGGATTCCATGGTAACATAGATGCATACATTTAACTTGTTTATTAATTAGGGCTAGAATCTTTTAGCTTAGAATCCATTTAGATTATCTTTACATTTACACATCTTTATCATATTAGCATAAAATCATGTTAATATAGCTTGTATTTGGATCATTTAATTTCAAATCATGTTTCAATACACATCTCACAATGGTTTCATCAGTTTTCTTCAATAAAAATGATTGAAACAAGCTTATTATCCATGGGATTGGGAAAGCGTCTATGTTCCACATCAATGTGACACCACTCTCATAATAGGATAAGTTTCAAATGGATTAGAGTAGGTGTTTTGAAGATTTCATAGTTTAGTATGCTTGGTTTTAATGGATGCTTGGTTTAATTTGCTTTTGATTGATCTTGTTGAGATTGACATTAGTGGCTTAATTATGTTTTGATTTTTCATGGATCAAGCGTCATTAGCCCATAATAATCCATTGGTCATAGTAAGAATAATAATAAGAAATATATAGTTCAATAAGTACTCAAAATTTTGTTGATTATCTCATACATTATAAGCCATGACTTGTGTCACTATTCTAGTGTTCATGATTGAATATTTTTTTGTTTTATTTTCATATGATGCAAGCAGAAACACCTCCTGATGTTGGTAGGGAAATTTAACATGGTGTATCTATCGCAATAGATAGCTCGATGGCTCTCAAGGGGGTATGAGGAAAATTAGTAAATTTCAAATTACATTTGATTTTATAGCTATTTATTATTGAAAAATCAAATGATTATTGATTTGTAGTTTAATTTCTATTTGAATGGTTTATATAGGACTTTGGTACACCACAACCTAAACATGTCACTCTTACATTGGAGGAGACAGATCATTTGTAGGCGATAAGTGATTATTTTGTTAAATATTTCATTTTTTATAATGTAATTTCTATATATCAATGTCTATACTTTTTATTGTAATAGTTAAAGCTCCATGATGAACTAAATAGGAGTAGCCCTCGAGTTCTAAGTAGACTAGTCTCATACACATCTCCATCGTCCCGATGATCAAAGATTGTGTGTGATTTGTTTTCTTCACCCCCAAGGTGTTGGTGTAAATAAGTATTTTACTTAAGCTTACTTAGGGAATGGATATTAGTATAGGTTGCACTTGTGACACCTAGCTATTTGCATCTTGCATCTAGGTTTGTGCATACATTGAGAGATATGTGATTAGGACACTTAGGGAAGTGTGTGTAGGAGAAATCCCACTCTTTGTGGTGTGATTAGTTATCACCTTTTTATCTCCACTTTTTGTGGCATGACAATTCCACTTTAGGTGGATGATCCAAATTTCATGGAATTATCTATTATTTATTTCTACCTACCCTACACATGATTGGGACACTTGTCTCATTCATGGCCCTTCATTGTGTCCTAGCTTGCCTTTATAAGCAAGCCTTGTACATACTTGTAATTGAGCATCTTCATGCATATTGAGAATACTATCATCATATTCTCTCATCTTCTCTCTCTCTTTTGTGTTATCTTTGATCTCTTGATCCTATTGTTGCTTTTCATAAGTTCTTACATGGTATCAGAGCGGTTGAAGGTTCTTTGCATAGCCATTGGTGGGAGATCTTAGTTCGTGTGAAGGTGGTCAAGAGGAAAATATGAGCAACAACATTTTGGTGTGCTCTAGATCAAATCTAACCTCAAATTGGGATTCAAAAGGCCTTTTCCAGTCAAGGTAGCCTTTTGTTTCATCAAAATCCGACATTGGGAGCCCTAGATCGAAAAAAATCGCCAATTTGGGTATTTTTACAATTTTCTAAATTTCTCTATAGTTCTGGAAAAATTATTTTCTCAGAAAATTTCCAATTTTTTCAATATTTCTGACCAAAAAAAAAATCAGAATTTTTTTGAAATTTTTTTTTAGAAAAATTAAAACCCCTTTGAAAATTTATATTTGGGGTGTATTTTGATTTTGTAAAATTATATATATATATATATTCTAAAAATTTTTAGTAAAAATCAAAAATTTGTATTTCAATTTTTTTTTTTATAAATCAAAATAAAATAAAAGCAAAAAATAAAAATAACATAGGGTACTTTGCATACCTATGGTACTATGAAGTACCAGTCTGTCATAGAGGGTAGCGTATCGCATAGGGTACTCGGGCTCACGCTGCCACGTGATAGTGTTTCATTCACCTGCCATGACTCCACACCTCTTCCCACCGATGCTGTTAACAGAAAAAACTGGTGGAAAATTTCACTCAAGCAACTAGAAATTCAAAATCCAACAACCACAAATCAACCAATAGGAAAATTCTAAAATTTGGTGGGCATTCAAGCAAAATCCGACAGTCACAAATTCCCGGCAGGCGCTTCAATCATATTCTGAATGGCCCCACATTTCTCCACAGGTAGTCAAACTACAATCGATCGGTTAAAAATCAGCGGCTCCACCAATACCGGCATCCACTGGAGAATATTATGTTGGATATAGAGCATATTACGGCAATGGTTGTGATGGGCATTCAACTGTCAAACTTAAGCTTGTGGAAAAAAGCATATTCCATCAGGGGAGCATATTCTTTTTTGACGGGTCCCAGACTGTAAAATTTAATCACATAGATTGTTGATGTCAGCATCATATCAACAATGACATTAGCGTGCTTTTGGAGATTTTGGACCCCCTCTCCATTGAAGGTTTTCATTTTGAAGCAGATCTTCAAATGCCCATATCTTGCTCATTTTAGCTCCTTTTTCTAATGTATTTTTTTTATTTGAGATGATTCTTTGTGTACTTTGCAGCTATGTACTTGGATTCTGATTTTGGTACAGAATTTCTAGAATTTTTTGTTTTTCAACATTGTACCTATCTAATCCTCCATTTTGAAACTTCCATGGCTCTGTTCAGGCACATACAAACTCCTTTTTAGTGTCATTTTTTTTGAAAGCACATGATTTTTTGTCTACTTCTTGAATCTACAATAAGTTTGAAGCGATCTTGAGTGGATTTTGTACTTTCATCATATGGTATTTTTTGGCCTATTTGGCACTTGTATTGCATAGATTTGAAGCTAGGTCTTTGCTTCATTGTTCTAGTATGTTCTCATCCTATTTGTGCCAAGTTGTAAATCATAAATCATAAGTCCACTTATCCAAGTTGCAAGTGGCCTATTGTACACACATTGCATTATAAAGTGCCAAAATCATCTTTTTTGGGGGGGTACCTTGATTTAGTGAATTTGGGGGGGGGTGTCTCTTGTGTGATTATTCCTATTTTCTCTCTTGTACTCTTTCATTTCATCATGGTTTCATCTAAATTTCCACTCTTAACTGCACATAATTATGCTACATGGAAAGTACGTGCATGGAGTAAACTAATGGAAAAAGGTTTAATTTACTATATTGATGGAACCATAACTGCACGTTTAGATCTTAAGGCAGATCCAACTACATATATGGATTGGCTCACTAAAACTTCTATGGAATTGGGTACACTTAGAAAGTTGATTTCAAATGATCTCATTTTCCATGTTGATAAATGTACTTTAGCCAAAGAAGCTTGGGATAAGCTTGCTACTTTGTATGGCAAGGTTGATAAGGTTAAGGGGTACAAGCTTGAACATGATCTCCTAAGCCTTGATCCCAAGAATTTTTACACCATTTAAGATTATGTCACTAAGGAAAATGAGCTAAGAGCACAACTAAAGGATTGTGGTATTGAGAAAGAGGATGATCAATTGGTCTTCAACTTGTTGGAAAAGATTCCAGGTGAGTTTGCAACCTTTATTTCAAGTTTTCAAACTCAATGATTGACAATTAGCAACTTCATATCACCATCTTTTGAGGCTCTCACAGATCTTTTGATTCTTGAGCAAAATAAGTTGATGAAAATGGGAATTCTCAAGTCTTCAACTTCAAAAGCATTGGTGGTCAATCATGGAAACAACAAGCAAGGAAAAGGGAAAGGCCAAAAGCAATCTTCACCAAAGCCACAAGGAGAGAACAAACAATCCACTCCTCCACAACAAGGCTCATCATCATTTTCTTCAAAGAACAACAATTCAAGCAAGAAGGAGAGACCAACATGTGCATATTGCAAAAAAATTGGTCATGAGGAGCATCATTGTCATGCTAAGCAAATTGATGAGTTGACAAACATCCTCAAGAAGAACAACATCAACTTTCCAAATGCATATCAGGAGAAGGGATAATCTCCTTCCACTTCTACTTCTAAGGGAAAAGGCACAATTCTCATGGAAACAACATCAAGCTCATCTCCTTCATCTACATCATCTCAATATGAGAAACGTAAAGGGCAAGCATTTCTTGCGGTTACAAATTCCAATTCAGATAGGTGGATCCTTGATTCAGGAGCTTCACATCATATGACTTCTTTGAAGGATATGTTCTCTTCATTTGATTCTTGTTCATCACCACCCATTTTGATGGCCAACAACACTTCTTTGGCAGTTTCTGGGAAGAGGTCTATTGACATTGAAGGTGGAGCATTTAATGATGTTCTATGTGTGCCTACTTTGTCAAGGAACATCCTTTCCATCTATCAAATTACACATAGTGGTACAGGAAAGAGTGTAGAGTTCACACCAGATTCTTTCATTGTTTAGGATTTGTATAGCAGAGCTGTTGTTGCAGTTAGGGAGGTTGATCATCATTCTTGGTTCTACACCTTCTCATATTTTGCTCCTACTGATGATTCAGTTCACCCTAGTGAGGACACACTTGAGGAGAATGAGTATGGTTACTTGAATCTTGGTGTGCTCACTACTCTTGAGGTTATTGAGCCTATTATTGATATTCCATCTCCTACATTAACTAATGTACATGTTGATACTTGTGTTCTGCCATTTCAGTGCCTTGCGATTCAGTGCAACAATGCCTACCTTGTCTTCTAGCAGTAGTTTCGTGGGATGACTACTTGACAGACATTGGCAACTTGTTTGTGGAGTCCTATATTGCAGATTTGGGAGACACATTTTAATACTTATATCTTCTCTTTGATGAAGGTGATTCTTCTTTAGTTGTTGTGAGGGAACACTCTAAACCTCCTCTACATGATCAGTCTTTCGAGGTTCATGTGATTGTGGATGCATATGTACAATAGTTGGAGGAGGCCACTTTCTCTCTTGAGGAGATACTTGTGTCTTTGGAGTATGTTCTACCTTCATCCTTGCTTGATCTTGAGTTATCTTTTTTAGCAGATGAGAGTGTTGTTGCAAAGGTTTTCTCACAGGTTACAGGAAGTGACTACACTGTGAACTTTGCACTTTCCATTGTAGCTTCACATGGTTTGGGAAAGGCATCTTTCATCATCAATATAGGGAAATTTGAGAAAATTTCAAATACTCCTTAAATTTTGAGGGTTCTTCCTTCTTCACTTGTGGATTGGGGAGCTTCATTCATGCACCTTTGGATCATGTTCTACATTCCTCTCTACTAGATGTTGGATTTTCCTCTTCAGCAGTGTGGCCTAGAATGCATATTTAGAGTGTGTCAATTTTTGACATCAACATGGAGACATTTGAGCATGCTTCAGAGACATCATCACACATCATCCATATTTTTGATATCTTGCATACATCCATGGTTTTGTTTCTTCCTAAGGGGAGGAATGTTGTTCTGCAAGATTGGATCATCTTTAGCAGTCAATGTCAAGCTTCTACCATCATTGCAAGTGACTCAACATTGAGGGGGGGCTTCCTTGTCTCTCTTCTTCTTCTCTTTCATGTGGGGGAATTTTTCCTCATCTTGGGGTTTTTTCCTTCTCCATTTGTACATTCATTTGTTTTCTTCTCTCTTTTGAGGGCGAGTTTTTCCCATGAGGTTTTCTCCCTTTCCTCACTTGTGAGAGATTGCATTACATTGCATTTGTACATGGGTACCTAACACGACCCAGTTTTTAGGACCCATCTTGCATCTTATCTTGCATGGTTAGCTTGAGTCTTCATTCCCTCAGTTGCACTTAAGGGGGGTGTTGGTGTAAATAAGTATTTTACTTATTACACTTTACTTAAGCTTACTTAGGTAATGCATATCATTATAGGTTGCACTTGTGACACCTAGCTATTTGCATCTTACATCTAGGTTTGTGCATACATTGAGAGATATGTGATTAGGACACTTAGGGAAGTGTGGGTAGGATAAATACCACTCTTTGTGCTATGATCTAGTTATCACCTTTTTATCTCCACTTTTCATGGAATAATAATTCCACTTTAGGTGGATGATCCACCTTTCATGAATTATCTATTGCTTCTTTCTACCTACCCTACACATGATTGGGACACTTGTATCATTCATGGCCCTTCATTGTGTCCTATCTTTCCTTTATAAGCAAGCCTTGTACATACTTGTAATTGAGCATCTTCATGCATATTGAGAATACTATCATCATATTCTCTCACCTTCTCTCTCTCTTTTGTGTTATCTTTGATCTCTTGATCCTATTGTTGCTTTTCATAAGTTCTTACATAGGGGAATGACTTTTTATTGGGGTCCTTTCTTGTATGCCTATATGGCATTTGTGGACATATATTTTATATTGTATATACTTGACATTGTATTCCTATAAGACATTCTTGTAATCCTATATAGTTATTTTGTATATATGTTATACTTATATCGACATATATTGATGTATGCCTATATGGTTGTTTGGTTAATACACATCTTTTGTATTGATGGTGTCCATATTTGTATTATAAATCCATGCTTCAGTAGATATTTGTAGATGGTTTCCTTCAAATATTTAAAATCCAAGAATATTACATACTTTCTCTATATACTTCATGTGTTCATGTGTATGCTTCATGCTTTCGATGTATACTTCATGTATTACGTGTATTTAAACATGTATGATTCATGCTTCCTATGGATCTGTTGGTGATTTTTCCAGCTAACCTTGGAATTTTCTAAAAGGTTGCTAGCCTTTATACTCAAAATCACTGAGGACTAGTGGCCAACACAATGAATAGAGGTCTCTGAGGTCTCTATTCCTACACTTTAGGCTTTGCAGGACCAAGGAGGGTGTTCCTTAATGTGTTTATTAGATGCAATAGATTTGTAAGAACACTTCAATACAAATTCATTCCTATTTAACGCAATTCATTAACTTCATCAAAGATTTGTCAGACCTTTGAATGAATTAATGTTCATTTTTGCTAAGAATGAGGATACACTTCAAATATTTTGGCATAATTCTATAAATTTTGTTTTGATTTGAGTCCAAAACTTAATATGGGGTGGGTTTGTTTTATTACTAAACAATCAATAAATCACTAGTGCCTCATCAAATTGGGTAAATGGAGTCAAATAGGAAACAACTAGAAATACACCGATTATTTAACTCTGATATATTTAAACCATCTCTATAATGCTTTACATTGCAAAGACTCATGTTATCAAAACACTATTTCTTACCAAATCCTTGTAAATCCTCACACACCCATGACTATTCCTAAGCAATTTACTTAACCCTTTGAGTTAAAGCAAAGAAATCAAGCCATGCATTCAATTGAACAATTGATGATAGATGAAAAGATCTTTGATAGTTTTATTTATAGTCTATGAAAAATATATAGAGAACATGTAATTTGGGTTTTTGAATTCTGTACTAATACCAGTAATCAATACAAAACTTATTAAGATTATGACCCATATAACCTAATCCCAAGACAACTAGCCAATGAATTCATAGAATGTTTAGCATTATCCTTGATACAATCAGCTTATACTTAAGACAAACTAGACTCAAAATATTTCATATTAGAACCCATTACATCGAGCCATGAAATCTCTTTTATAGTACAAGGTAGTCAGGGACCCTAAATCTGCATTGGATCAAAAACAAAAACCATTAGTATTGTTAGTAAACCAAAACAAACCAAAAGATCCCCTATAAGATTCATCTAATCACAAGAATGATGTCAAAGAAACAAGCAAAACATAGAAATGCATCATTCTAATGAATCAAACTAGCATCTTATAGTGGATTGGTGTCACATGTGCTAGTGACCCTTTCCCAATCCTTGATTGAAAGCTTAGATGATGATGATAAGATGGAAATGATGAGCAAAATTAGTTCTCAAGGAGAGTAACTTTGCATATGCTTTTTGGATGAAATTGTGGAGGATTTTCTCAATGTTGAAGCCTCTATTTGAAGATTTCAAATGCTAAGATTGTTGAAGAGGGACCAATGTGGGATTAAGATTCTGCCAATGAGATAAGGACACTTGTCATCATGTGATTAGTTGATGTGTGCAAGATTTGGGAAGAGTGCCCAAGAGGGGGAAAATTTGAATTCAAATTTTGCCATAAATGCTGAGAGGGGGACAAGGAAAAACAGCAATAAATGCCCTGTTTGACTTGTCATGTTGAGAGAAAATGATGTTTTAATAAATCAATAAAATTGATTTATTGTGCAAGTGGCTAGGTCTAGATAATGCAAGTGGGATGTGATTAGTATTAGATTAGGATTAGATTAATTTAATGATGATTATGCTGATTTAATGCTGATTAACTGATTTGACTTTTTGGACTTTGGAAAATGATCTAAGATTTGATTTAAATGGCTTTTTGATTTATTTAATTAAGTGGATGATGCAAGATGAAGGTTGAATGCTAAGATTTATTTGATAAATGAATGGATGAAAATGCACTGATTAATTGATGAATTTGCCTAATTTAAGAGCTAATTTGACCGAATCTGATCGAATGCATAATGTGAATTTTGCATGTCTACACTTGCCCTCTTTGAAGCAATGTACTTATTGCATTGGTTCAAAGAATAA
>VDFB02155204.1:0-35281 GCA_007258455.2 Sequoia sempervirens
ACAACAGAGACAAGGTTGGACTCACCAAAATGACTAACAACCTAGCTTAACGACTTCTAAGAGAACAAAATAGTACTATGAAATAAGAGAAGTACAAGTGAAGGTGATAAAGTAGATATACCAAGGCTAAGGTGATGAAGACAATCTCGTAGAAGACTTTGTTCACCAGTTAGCTCCTCGAAGTGCGTCCACCTACACACATCAAGAAAGAGAATATTGGGGAGTGGTTTTATAGGGGTCTGCCTCAGTCAAACCCCTGTTTAGGTGTTCCCGCCTCCATGGACAGCTGAGGGAAAAGAGATAAAGAAATAATATGTAAAGGAAGCAAAATCACTACAAAACTGTACTATGCTACCCAACCAAGTGATAAAGGAGAGGAGAGGGAAGCTTACCACCTCCACCAAGAGCACTCAAGGCTGCTTGGGGGATAAATGAGAGGAACTCAAGCCTCTATTGCAATGGCGTGGTCCCAAACGTGCTCTATTGAAGTGATGGAGTGTGATGTTGTTGTAATGGAATGATTGGAATGCTTAGAAGTGAGTGAAAGTGAGCTTGAGAGAGTGAGAGTATGAGAGCCAAGTCTGTTCAAGATTTCTTCCAACCTCTAAATGCAAGTTCAAAGACTGAATATGAAGGAATGAGGAAGAAAATGACCATATTCGAGGTTGGGTGGCGAAGGAGGCATTACAACTTCTGCCAATGGGAAGAAATGCGCCTCTGGCGGCTCGACATAGGAATGCCTGTGCGTAAGCACATCGTGCGGATGTTGTTGTGCGAGGCATCCCCGACAGAAATTCCTCCATCGACACACAAAATAGGTGCCAAGTGGACTTCCATTAGCGGAGCTTAAGTAAATTTAAGCCTCCGACTTAGGTTTTCTAAAGTATAAAAAGGCAAAAATTGCCCTAGGGTTCAAATTAAGCTCTTATCTGACCTCAAATCCATTTCTTCTTCTTCAATTTAATTATGCTTCACATCAACTCAATTTATCTTCTCAAATACATTTTTAACTCCATGATTTGGCTTGTATCAATAAATGCTTCAACAATAAGTGCTTCAAAAAAAGTTGGTAAACTTTGAAACCTTGTATCCATAGTTAATTTATAGAAGCTATGCAAACTTTCACATCACAATATTTCCTTCCACAACTTTCTTCTATAACCTCAAAAATTCCTCTTCCATGATATATCTTCATGCCAAGTCTTGAAACCTTATATTTCTAGGGGGCTATTAGAATTTTCTGTTATTGCTCCCCCTATGCCCATGCATTGGTTTAATTATCAAGTGAATTATTTGCACCAGAGGGAGGCACCGATGCATTTGAAGTTCCTGATTCATATTTGTTCTCAGATTCCTTTTTTCTCCATATCTTTTCCATTTCCTTCTTAACCCTAGTAGGATCAATTTTCTTCATAGGTTCATTCCTCTTTACCGGATTAGACTATCTTCTATTTTTACTTCTGTAAACTCTTGAAATATGTCTGGGCTTGTTGAAAAAGTAGTACCCAACACTTCTTTGACTTCTATTCATCCTTGATCTGCACTGGTTAGCATTATGTCCAAATACATTGCATGTATAACAATATCCATTGAAAGATTGAAACATTCTCCCATTATTATATCTATTCATTATCTGACTTCTGCACTCAGTACTTCTATGTCCAAATTTATTGCATGCAAAATATTGTTTGGAGAAGGATCCAACACTTTGATTCATTCTACTCCTACTTTCTATTGCTTTATGTCCAAATTTATTGCATGAAAAAAAATACCATTGAAAGATGGGTACCTTTGAGCATTTGGTTGTCTGATAGAAGGTCTTCCAGCATTGCTTCTTTGATTTCTGAATTTTCTCCTATTGCCTTGAGTCTTCTTTTGATTGTCAACCTTGGCAGGTGTCTAATTTGATTTTGAATTTTGTCCTTCTTCAAGTGCCAAACCACCTTTGTCCTTAGAGGGTTTCTGTATTGCAATCAATTCATCAAGCATTATAGTACTTATTTTAAATTTATCCTCATGTATTCTTTCCTTTTCTAGATCAGATATGAGATTTACCACTTCTTGTTCAAGTCTAGATCATTCTTAAGTCTTGCTTTGTACCAATGCATTCAAACACTCCTCAATCCTTCATTTTTCTTCCATTTTCACTTTCAGTCTGGTGATTTCTTCATTTGCTTGCTTCAATTGTACATTGACTTACCTATGTATTTCTATGAACTTCTTGATTTGTTCTCTTAGCTTTTTGATGCATTCATTTTCTTCTCCTAGGATTTCCTTCAGACTTTTGTTCTTAGTTTCAATTCTGTCAAGATCTTCAAGAGCATCCTTAAGTTCTTCTTTGTCAATCATGTATCCATCTTCTACATATTCAATTGCAGAAATTTCTTCTAGAGGAATATGACACTTCTTGTCAGCCATGTGCTCAAAATTCCAAGATCTTCCTCAAGCTATTAGGCTTTTCTGAAGGAACCAAGCCTTGATACCAATTGTTGAACATTTAGAATACTAAGGTGGGGGGGGGGGGTGAATCAATATTCTATTAAACTTTTGAACACACCTTATCCAATCACTAAAACATATTAATAGAAATAAAGAATGAAAGCATGAATCATCCACAAAGTCACAAAACACATGAACACCAAGATTTTTACATGAAAAACCCAAAATGGGAAAAACCATAGTGAGGATTAGCTCACAATATATTATATCTGGATATAGTATATTACGAGGGCTCACTTCTAGGATACACTATCCTTATAAGGCTCACAACTAGAGTTAAATACAATACAAAAATGGCTCACTTCCAAAGTATGAACTGATACAAAGTGTATCTCCTTTGTGCTGTATTTTAGTTCCTTTGAAGCTTTGAATACAAAGTACTGCTCTTCTTAGTAGTCACTCAACAACTTTGCTCTTATTTTGATCTCTCACCATTGAATTCGCCTGTTCACATCATATGAGACCATTCACACCTGATATGTCATTCATGCTCACTCATCTACATTCTTAGCTCCAAAATATTTCATATATATACCCAATTATATTCGTACACATCAATTAGGTCAACATAATTAGATGTAAATGAAAACAATCCAAAATAACTTTTGTCGGCACCACACATGATTCAAAATCATCTTCACGCCTAAGAAAAATGTGCAATACTTAATTTAGGTTGGCATGTATCTAAAATAGATCCAACTAACATCCGTAATGTATATTTAATCTTCTCAACACCTATGATGTATTAGGTCGATCGGGAATTGGACCTAATCACAAAAAATTCCAATCATACATACACTCTTCAATACACACAACTTCCAAATTTGATCTTTCTTCAAATTCACGTTCGTCAACATCAATGAGACATTCTTTACAACCGTAGCACAAAAGCATTCTTCTTAAGGAAATGTGGAATCTCCCACATTGATACATTGAATAAAGAGATAACAATGATATACAGAGTTGAACTCTGTCATTGATATATTCTAGTCCACTTTGTGAGATCTTGAATATAGTTGTATAATCTAGTCTTAATGATATGGTTAAAAGCTTAAAGTTATACCTCTTCTTGTGGTGAAGTGCAAACCCAAAAACTAACACACTAAAACATAACATCGTCAAAAGAGAACACTTAGGAAAATTCCTGATAGATCATATTTTTGGTATAGTTAGTACTATACAAATGACACCAAAAATGCTTCCCTAGAATGTTGACATCAATGACAACACTGGGTCAGCTGAATCAACCAATGTATGTACACTTCATGCTCATGTTACAAAACTGCATCAACAATGACTAACTTCCAAACTTCCAAAATTCTTTTCCTTTCACAACAAAACCGTCAGGTTGTCACATATAAATTTCTTCCTCAAGATTCCCATGCAAGAAAGCAATTTTAACATCCATTTGCTCTATTTCAAAATCATAAGTAACACTAATAGATAATAGGAATCTAACAGAAGTTAACTCAGCAACAGGAGATAAAATTTCACCAAAATCAACTCCCTCTCTCTGGTAGTAGCCCTTGGCCACTAATTTGGACTTGTACCACTCTAACCGACCATTTACTCCAAATTTATTTTTAAACACCCCCTTGCAACCAATGGGCTTCCTTCCTTTGGGCATACTCACAAGATCCCATGTATCACAACTATCTAGAGCAATCATCTCCTCCTGCATGGCCTGCATCCAAGACTCACTTTCTTCAGCCTCCCTATAAGATCTAGTTTCATCGTCAGTACTCAATAAAGAAAATACACAATGGAAATTGGGTTACCTATACCTATCAAATAGTTTTTTTTTCCTTGTCAATATTCTGAAGGTAGGATTAAGGGGCTCTTACTGTTCTTCTTCTTCTTCATGCTCATCATGCACATCATCTAAACTTTTTGAACTCTCTAAACCCTCTTCTTCTTCTCTACCGTCAAATCCATCTGGTTGTCTCCCACATGAGCATCTTCCTACTTCTCAATCTTTGTCTCAAAGTGCACTATTTTTGTTTTATCTTTCTCATTTGGTTGTTCTTCACCCGAGTAAGCTCTAAACTCCTTGAAAATTGCATCTCTAGAGAAAACTATTTTACAGGTTAGTGGATTCCAAATCTTATAACCTTTTACATTCTCACCGCAACCAACAAAGATGCATTTATGTGCTTTTGGATCCAACTTAGAACTCTTCTTGTAACACCCCTCCGTTTTGGATATTTGGATCGGCAGTGTTTTCTTGGTAATGTTTGATTATGTTTATGATGTGACTATGAACTTAGTGATTATTTAATCATTAACTGTTTAGTGATGCGCATGTTATATCATGATGTGACGATTATGTTTGAACATGCTTAGACTTTCAAACTTGAGTACTTGTGATCGTGATTGTTAAATGATGTGGAAGTTATATGTTGATGTGATGTTCTTTTATTCTGTGTTATCCTTATGACATGATTTGGAGTAATTTAGAATATATTTGATTTAATGATTTTTTATGCTATTGATGATATCTTTGATGTTAGATGCGTCAGTTAATGATACTGTATTGGTGAAAGGGACGGATTGTATCACTCACTTGTGAGCGCCCTACAATTCTGAGATTCCCTCTTCATGGTGTGTTTGATCATAACATACATATATATGTTGCACGTACGACATGTTCTTTGTTGCAGGTTTGCAGGTACATGACATCGACTCCACCTGGTTTCACAGGTGTAGCATGTCCATTTACCAATGGTAATTGATTGGGAGATAGTAGCTAGGTTTTTCGAGCTAAGTCGTCACCCTAGTCATAGCATGTTGTCGGGTTGTCGTCGAGGTCAGTTGTTGTAACTTGGTCAGTTTCCCCTTGAGTGTTTATTTAATTTCAAGATTAAAGTTTATTAAATGACTTGCATAGTTTAATTGATGATTAAATGTGTTTAGTTGCAATGCTAAAATGTGATTTATTTGATGAAATTAATAAAATAATTATTGTGTTATTGATTGATTTGATTAATTAATAAACTAGATTTAGTTTGTTAATTAATTAGATTAATATTGATATATTAAACGAAATAGTGATTTTGGCGTTATTGTATATCTAGATTCAAATGAAATTGAAAATGGAAGTTATATCAGATATTTAGGATTTAATTAAAATCTTGTCTGTATAGTTACGATTAAATTAAAATAAATAATTAAATGACAATATGTTTTAATTCCACTTTTGAAAAATACTGTTGAGGAAATTATTTATTGGTAATTTTGAAATGCTTATGTTTTATGAGAAATTTGGAAAATGCATAAGGTTGAATTAAAAATTAGAAATTGGATTGTGAATTACAAAAAATTAGAAAAATTCTCATGTTTTTAAATTATATTTTGTGAGTGGGAATTTGAGGGTTTCTTTGACCAAATTGAAAAAAAACCCTATTTTGGAAAAAAATGAGCTCTCATTAATTTTGAATCTTGCAATTTGGGGAAAATTTGGTGGGCTATGGTTTTTGCTTGGAATTTTGAAGGAGATGGAGGTTTTGTTGGAGTTGGATTCAATGGAAGGATTGGAGAACACCATGGTTGAAGGCTTCAAGTCTTGGAGAAAACAAAATCAGGTTCTTCTTTAATCTTGCTTGTTCATTTTGAAATAGATGAAACCCTCTTCATGGCTTTTTTTTAAATCTTTGATATGCTGTTTGGAAATCCAATAAAACCCTTGAAAATTCATTCAAATCTAGCAATAGAAAAACTTAGAGGAAACCTAGAAAAATATATCATGATTATTGTGCATCAAATTTCTTTTCTCAATCTGATTTTCAAGGAAAACTTTCCCAATCTCACTGTGATAATGGAAATAGGTATGTATATATATACAAATATATATACATACATATATATCATATATATATTTTTGCTTTTGTTTTGCCCTGATAAAAGTCCGCCATTCGACAGAGGAGGAGTCATCTTTTTTTATAAACAAAATTAAAAAAAAAAAAATTATTTAGGGCTTGTTTCATTGGCACCTATTTGAATACTAATTATAGAAGGCGCTCATTTCACTCTCAGCAAAGAACCCCATGAGAGTAATAGGTTATGAAGGTTCCACAGGGTCGAAAGCCCTCACTGGGTCATGAGCAAAATAGGGGAAAACCCCAAATGAATCTTTTAAAAAAAATAAAAAAAATAAAGTTTATTTAATTTCATTTTTTTATTATGTTTTATTTTAAATATATTATATTATATGTATATTTTATAATAGATATATATTATATATATTATAATATTATAATATTATATGTATATATAATATGTATATATTATTAAGATATATATATAGATTTATAATATGTTGATTTAAATAAATTTTGTATTATGGAATTTTAAAAGGGTATTTAAAATTTATTTTTAAATAATCTATTTATATGCAAATAAATGATATTTTATTTGGCATATTAAAATGATGTTAAATAGTAAATAGAAATTTTAAAATGTTTATGTGATTATTATAATTGAAGGAAATTGATATTTTAAATAAATAACCGTAATTTCTTTTGAAAGAATTGAATTTGAGCTATTATTTAAATGTATATTAAAGACATATTTTGTTTATGCAACATAATAAGGAATAAAATATGATTAATTGAAATATATGAAATTATTAGATATATTTTAATTAATAGGGTTTTAAATTATGGTTTGAATGGGAAATCTTGGAATCCTAAATGATCTTTTAGGGGTACACATTTAGATGATATTTGAATATCGAAAATAGAACTTACTCTAAAATGATTATCGCATTGGTATCGAAGAAATGAAAGTTGATGTTGATCATTTGTAGAATATTGAATTCGATTAATTTATTTATTTAATCCATGTGGTAATATAGATTAAGTGATTTGATTAACATTTATTTAAATCATTGATGCGAATTTGAATTCAAGATTAATTTATTTCATCTAGATGTCTATTTATCAAAATGCTAGATAAGTATGGAAGACAATTGAGTAACTTAGAGATAATGAATGACTTAGTTCAATCAGGTGGTCCTAATCATTAATTATGGAACAAAATTGGAGAGCTTAGGATTAACGAATGATTTATTTAAATCAAAGAATTGTATTTGTCAAATGTGGATTTATTGATAATTTGATTTTGATTAATTATAGATTGATCAAGTAGAGTTGTATTATTGGATTAAATTCTTTAATGTCGACAAGAGGATTTATGTATATACTATTTAGTATAATTGATTGGAATATATTGGGTTCAAGAAGAGTTGAGATTAAGACTGATTTATTTGATCTAATTGATTATTTACCAAAAGTTTAACTTAGAATACAGTGGTTAAACTTAGAAGTAACAAATGATTTGATGAATCATATGTGATTGAGTTGTTTGACTTATTGCTATAAGAGTAATTTATTTAATCCAAATGTTTTATAAATCAAGTGGATTTATTTACAGTATATGATTGTGAGACGTAGAGTGATTGATTGGTTTAATTCCAGTTCGATGATGTTATTTATTAAAATGTCTTAATTTTGGAATATGGTTGTGAAATTTAGAGTATGTGATCTGTTCTTTGCATATTTCTATGTCGTGAAAAGAAATGGGTTCGATTGATTGGATAAATGCAAGTCATGTAAATTGTGTTTGACTGGATTTAGGAAATCTGAACATTAGTTTACTTAACTGTCTGGAATGCTTGTAATGTTATAATGTTCGTCCTCAATGTTGGGAGAATAGAGTCAATGTTGAAGTCTTCCAGATAGGAGTTCATGTATTGGTATGGGATTGTGGTACGTGAGTCAATTTTGATGTGCCATGGGAAAATATGCATGTGACACCATGTTGTTTCACCCAGTTCTCACAAATGGGGATGTTTTGTGCCTCCTTGGGAATAGGAGAGGGTCATGTGTTTATGCCTCCTTTGGATGGAGTGGTATTTTGTACTTTGTTTTCCTCTAGTGTATGGAGAGGGTTTTAACCTTGTTTTCCTCCAAGTGTTTGGAGTGAGTTTCCTTGTTTTGTTATCTCCTTGGATTGGAGAGGTCGTGTTATCTGGTCACCTATTGTGGTTATAACCATGTGTGTTGTCTTGGGAGAGTGGCTTGCAAATGGGCGTCGGCACACAAAGTGGTGCCAGGATAACCCTTTGTAATTTGGTTAATTCAATGATAACTAAATTAAACTTTTAGAAGCTTAGGTTGCATAAAACATTCAACAAGATAATTTGTGCCTCGCTCATGGACCCAAGGGCTAGTTCAAGACTTGGGATGAGACAGGAAGGCCTGGAATGGCAAGATCATCTATCTCGTCTTCACGACAGGTATTTGGTTCCACATGAGTAAGCATTGGTGCCGGGATTTCAGTTGAGGCTACCAGGATAACCCATGGAGTGGGGGCCGGGGCATAGGAAGATTCCCAGAGGATATCCCTTGACGAGCTATGCGATGACACTCTTCCTAAGTCAGCAGTTGGTACTTGATGTTTGTGACACTCTTGATCTATTCCATGTCTTGAAGCAATGTAACCTATGATAGTGTTGTGTGAGTTGTACCTAGAGTTGTGCATATGACCATTTATGTCATGTGATGTGTACTTGTAATTATTTTGTATCAGCTTTGTGTGACCTGTGTCTAGTGGTAGATGGTCTTGGGTAGGAATTCCTGGTTACTATCTCCTAGCACGGAGGGAGTGGGACCTTTTGGATTCCATGTGGTCGGGTGGCGTGCTTCATAATCTGTTGGTTCTTCTTCTTGTTCATGTGGTCGTGATTTCCAATTGGAGAGCTTGTGGGAATCAATTTCTTCTCATGCCTTGTTCTCTTAGTACTTATTGTATTTTATTACCTCTCATTTGTTATCAAGGTGGAATTTGTAATATGTAATCATATTTGTTGGACTTGCCTCATTTGGGGAGTGAGTATTGTAATCTTATTGTAAATCATGTTATTGGAATCAAGAGGTATCGCATACTCTTGGATGTAAATTATTATGTTGGAATGTATGTGAACTTTACTTGTTGAGTAATTTTTATGATATGGTTTTAATCCATGTTCCACGTATGGTTTAAGTAACACAGTCTCACAACCTTAGGGGATTGGTTGGCAATGGTTAAGTGAACTTGTATGTTAGTTTTTCTAACTTACATGCTATTGTTCTTATTTCAAAAAAAAAAATAGTTCGATTGTTTAATAAATTGCAACTTTCCCTAGGGTTGTGTGGCGAGGCGTTACACATGGTATCAGAGCCAGGTTTAAACACTAGGAACTCTGGGATTATGTTGGACCCATTATGTTGTAAGTTGTGTAGGTTTATACTCTGGGCACTATGAGCCCATTGTATTGACCTAGTTTTTTTTCTCTTTCTTGTTGTTTTCCTTTTGGGTTGATATATCTTGTTTGCCCAAAAGTTGTCGTTAAGTGGTATAGGTCCAATGGTGTAGGAAACTAGTGGGAAGGATAGGATCCTCGGTGTAGTGTGCAATGCACCGATATCCTTTCTATTGGAAGAATGCATTATGGACGATTGTGTAGTGTGTGATTTTGATGTGTTGTGTGTGGTGGACAACAATCAGGTTTGTTGTTGTTTCCACCCTTGCATGTCTTTTGTTGAATGCTTTTGTGAGGGTTAGACCACGAACCTACCAAGAAGTGTGTTATGATCGATCTCCTTCTTGGTGCATGGCCCTTTTGTTGTGTAAAAGGGGGTAACCCTTGAGTGGTTCTTGAGTGTGGTTGTAGTGTGAATGTTGGGTGTGTTCCAAGTGCTTGTCGAAGTGAGATAGTCATAGGATCTCTTGCCTTGAGTGCCTTAGTATGGCGTTTCTGGAATTTCCCAACCTTGTGTTGTGTTGTGGAGGAATGATGCTCATGTTCTGGGAAGCTTTGTTTGACCTTGTGTGTATCAAGGAATTCCCTGGGTGTGTATCTCTTTTGGAAATTTTGTTGTTTTCTTCTCCATGCAAGTATCAGATGCATGTTTGCTTGTGCTTTACCTCTTTGTGTGAGTGATTGCTTGATTGACCCTTATGTGGTGTTGGAGTTGCTTTTGCATGTTATATTGGATAGAGAACTATGAGATATGATAATAGGAAATGAATGAATATGTTGTTAGTTCATAGAGATTTTTGCATGCTCTCATGTGGTTGATGCACTGTGTGAAAGTGTGCGTGTGATTATGAAACCATGATTACATTTGTGCCTATGTTAGAATTGTAAATATCTTATCTTCTCTCTCTCTTTCTATTGGATTAATGAGGATGCTTGTCCTTAAGTGTGTGAGGTATGTTGCATCTTATGAGAAATGTTTATGTATCGAACCTTGGGTAAAGGACCTAAGTCCCCAAGTTGCATTCATAATTATGAGAAATGTATAGTATGAATGGAAAAATCATTTTGCAGTAAATAAAAGTTTAGAGAGAAGAAACTAGTGAAACCACTGCATGTTAATGATAATTGCATAATAGGTGCATTTTGTTGGTGCGGTCTATAGTCCCCAACTTTATTGTTGAGTCTTAAGAGATCATATAGACATTAAACTATTGTACCTAGATTCAAAATGCAAAAATTAGATGAATGTTGAAATGATAATGTTGCACACCTTGCCTTGAGTAAACATTGAAATGATATTGTATTAGGTGTGGCTTTATGATGATTCTTGATGATGTGTATTGGTGCATAAGGCACTATGTATGTTAATCCATGATTGTGTGATTCAGAGATTTGACGTTGGGATGCTTCACCATGTTGAATGTATAGGTTGATAGTGTGTTAGTTGGCTTTGAGGGAGATCTATCCCTATTCTTGTTTGTAGGCTTCCAGGAGTAAGCCTAACCCTTGGGGGGAGGATGTAACACCCCTCCGTTTTGGATATTTGGATGGACAGTGTTTTCTTGGTAATGTTTGATTATGCTTATGATGTGACTGTGAACTTAGTGATTGTTTGATCATGAACTGTTTAGTGATGCACATGTTATATTATGATGTGACAATTGTGTCTAAACATGCTTTGACTTTGGAAATTAATTACTTGCTATCGTGATTGTTAAACGATGTGAAGTTATATGTTGATGAGATGTTCTTTTATTTCGATGTTATCCGTATGACATGATTTGAAGTAACTTAGAATATATTTGATTTAATGATGTTTATGCTATTGAGCATATCTCTAATGTTAGATGCGTCAGTTAATGATACTGTATTGGTGAAAGGGGCGGATTGTATCACTCGCTTGCGAACACCCTACAATTCTGAGATTCCCTCTTCACGGTGTGTTTGATCATAACATACATATATATTTTGCATGTTTGACATGTTCTTTGGTGCAGGTTAGTAGGTACATGACATCGACTCCACCTAGCTTCCCAGGTCTGAGCATGTCCATTTATCAACGGTAATTGATTGGGAGATAGTTGCTAGGTTTTTCGAGCCAAGTCGTCACCCTAGTCATAGCGTGTTGTCGGGTTGTCGTCGGGGTCAATTGTTTTAACTTGGTCAGTTTCCCCTTGAGTGTTTATTTAATTTAAAGTTTAAAGTTTATTAAATGACTTGCGTAGTTTAATTGATGATTAAATGTGTTGATTTGCAATGTTGAAATGTGATTTATTTTATTGATTTATTTGATGAAATTAATAAAATAATTATTGGGTTATTGACTGGTTTGATTAATTAATAAACTAGATTTAGTTTATTAATTCATTAGATTAATAGTGATATATTAAACAAAATAGTGATTTTGGCGTTATTGTATATCTAAATTCAAATGAAATTGGAAATGGAAATTATAATGGACATTGAGATTTAATTAAAATAAAATAAAAATCTTGTTTGAATAGATAGAGTTAAATTAAAATAAATAATTAAATATCAATATGTTTTAATTCCACTTTTGAAAAATATTATTGAGGAAATTATTTATTGGTAATTTTGAAATGCTTATGTTTTATGAGAAATTTGGAAAATGCATAAGGATGAATTAAGAATTCGAAATTGGGTTTTGAATTTAAAATTAGAAATGAGCTTTTGAATTTAAAAATTTGAAATTGGATTGTGAATTAAAAATTAGAAAAATCCCCATGTTTTTAAATGATATTTTGTGAGTGGGAATTTTAGGGTTTTTTTTTTGATCAAATTGAAAAAACCCTATTTTGGAGAAGAGGAGCTCATGAATTAAAAAGCTGGCAATTTGGGGAAAATGGGGGGGGCTATGGTTTTGCTTTGGAAATTTTGAAGGAGATGGAGGTTTTGTTGGAGCAGGATTCAAGGGAAGGATTGGAGAACACCATGGATGAAGGTTTCAAATTTGTGGAGGAAAATTAGGTTCTCCTTTAATCTTGCTTGTTCATTTTGAAATAGATTAAACCCTCTTCATGCTTTTTAGAGATCTTTGAAATGTTGATGAATCCAATGAAACCCATGAGTTATTTCCTTGAAAACTTGTAAAATGATTGAGGTTTGGAAATGAAACTCAAAGCAAGAATCAAAATAAAGAAAATTTTGTTTTAAATCTAGCAAGAGAAAACTTAGAGGGATGCAAATGAAGAGTTTAATTTCTTGGTCAAATTGGGGAAAAACCCCAAAAAATGCATCATAATATTGTGTTTTAAATCTTTCCTCTTAGCCCTTTTCCTTATAAAAATTTGCCCAGATGGGGCTGTGAAATGATATTTATTTTGCATATAAATTTATGCAACTGGGAGATTTTTTTCTATAATTTCTAGGTGAAATTTCGTTCTGGTTTTTACCAGACACAGGGTTTGTTTTTTTTTTTGTCTATTTTTCATTTTTGGACGAAATTTTGTAAATAAAAATAAATTTTATTTATTTTTAGGGGGGATGGGGAGGCCAACCCCCGCCACCGCCATAATCGATGTCGTTGCCATCGGGGGGTTGGGCACTGTGTGCTCCGCACACAACATCGCCGTAGGCGACGGATGCTGTGTGCTTTGCACAGAGCCCCACCGCCGTGGGTGGCGATGGGCGTGGGTGGACCACACAGCCCCGCCGGCCACGAGAGGCAGGGGGTTGCGAGCTTAGGGCTTCGGCCATCTCTGTTTTTACCAAAAAATATAAAAGTTATTAAAATTTTGATTTTGTTTATATGTTATTTCAAATGTGTTAATTTGTATGTATATTTTATAATATATTAATATAATATATATTGTAATATTATAATATTATAATATTATATATATATACAATATATATATGTTATTAAAATATATATATAAATATAATATTTTAAATAAATAAATTATGATTTATGGAAATTTATAAATGGGAGTTTAAATTTAAACTTTAAATAATTTATTTTTTTATGCAAATAGAATAATATTTTATTTGGCATATTAAGAAGGGTGTTAAATGATTAGTTGAAATTTTATAATGGTCATGTGATTTATTGAAGAAATTGATATTTTAAATAGTCATAATTCCTTTTAAAACAAGTGATTTTAAGCTATTATTTAAATGTATATTAAAGACATAATTTGTATATGAAAAATAATAAGGAATTAAACATGATTAATTGAAATATATATTATTAGATATATTTTAATTAATGGGGGTTCTAAATGATGTTTTTGAACGGGAAATCTTGGAATCCTAAATGATTGTTTAGGGGTACACATTTAGATGATATTGAATATTGAAAATAGAACTTACTCTAAAATGATTATCGCATTGGTATCGAAGAAATGAAAGTTGACGTTGATCTTTTGTATTATTTAGAATATAGAATTCAATTATTTATTTATTAAATCCCTGTGGTAATATAGATTAAGTGATTTGATTAACATTTAGTTAAATCATTGATGCGAATTTGAATTCAAGATTAATTTATTTCATCTAGATGTCTATTTATCAAAACGTTCTAAGTATGGAAGACAATTGAGAAACTTAGAGATAATGAATGACTTAGTTCAATCAGGTGGTTTTGATCTTTAATTATGGAACATAATTGAAGGGCTTAGGATTAACGAATGATTTATTTAAATCAAAGAATTGTATTTGTCAAATGTGGATTTATTGATAATTTTATTTTGATTAATTATAGATTGATCAAGTAGAGTTGTATTATTGGATTAAATTCTTTAATGTCAACAAGAGGATTTATGTATATACTATTTAGTATAATTGATTGGAATATATTGGGTTCAAGAAGAGTTGAGATTAAGACTGATTTATTTGATCTAATTGATTATTTACCAAAAGTTTAACTTAGAATACAGTGGTTAAACTTAGAAGTAACGAATGATTTAATGAATCTTATGTGATTGAGTTGTTTAACTTATTGCTGTAAGAGTAATTTATTTAATCCAAATCTTTTATAAATCAAGTGGATTTAGTTACAGTATATGATTGTGAGACGTAGAGTTTTTGATTGGTTTAATTCCAATTTGATGATGTTATTTATTAAAATGTCTTGATTTTGGAATATGGTTGTGAAATTTAGAGTATGTGATCTGTTCTTTGCATATTTCTATGTTGTGAAAAGAAGTGGGTTCGATTGATTGGATAAATGCAAGTCATGTAAACTGTGTTTGACTGGATTTAGGAAATCCGAACATTAGTTTACTTAACTATCTGGAATGCTTGTAGTGTTATAATGTTTGTCCTCAATGTTGGGAGAATAGAGTCAATGTTGAAGTCTTCTAGATAGGAGTTCATGTATTGGTATGGGATTGTGGTACGTGAGTCAATTTTGATGTGTCATGGGAAAATGTGCATGTGACACCATGTTGTTTCACCCAGTTCTCACAAACGGGGATGTTTTGTGCCTCCTTGGGAATAGGAGAGGGCCATGTGTTTATGCCTCCTTTGGATGGAGTGGTATTTTGTACTTTGTTTTCCTCTAGTGTATGGAGAGGGTTTTAACCTTGTTTTCCTCCAAGTGTTTGGAGTGAGTTTCCTTGTTTTGTTACCTCCTTGGATTGGAGAGGTCGTGTTATTTGGTCACCTATTGTGGTTATAACCATGTGTGTTGTCTTAGGAGAGTGGCTTGCAAATGGGCACCGGCGCATAAAGTGGTGCCAGGATAACCCTTTGTAAGTTGGTTAATTCAATGATAACTAAATTAAACTTTTAGAAGCTTAGGTTGCATCAAACATTAAACAAGATAATTTGTGCCTCGCTCATGGATCCATGGGCTAGTTCGAGACTTGGGATGAGACGAGAAGGCCTGGAATGGCAAGATCATCTATCTCATCTTCACGAGAGGTATTTGGTTCTGCATGAGTAAGCATTGGTGCCGAGATTTCGGTTGAGGCTACCAAGATAACCCGTGGAGTGGGGGCCGGGGCCTAGGAAGATTCCCAGAGGATATCCCTTGACGAGCTATGCAATGACACTCTTCCTAAGTCAGTAGTTGGTACTTGATGTTTGTAACACTCTTGATCTATTCCATTTCTGGAAGCAATGTAACCTATGACAGTGTTGTGTGAGTTGTACCTAGAGTTGTGTGTATGACCATTTATGTCATGTGATGTGTACTTGTAATTATTTCGTATCAGCTTTGTGTGACCCGTGTCTAGTGGTAGATGGTCTTGGGTAGGAATTCTTGGTTACTATCTCCTAGCACGGAGGGAGTGGGACCTTTTGGATTCCACGTGGTCAGGCGACATGCTTCATAATCTGTTGGTTCTTCTTCTTGTTCGTTTGGTCATGATTTATAGTTGGAGAGCTCGTGGGAATCAGTTTCTTCGCATGCCTTGTTCTCTTAGTACTTATTGTATTTTATTACCCCTCATTTATTATCGAGGTGGAATTTGTAATATGTAATCATATTTGTTGGACTTGCCTCATTCGGGGAGTGATTATTGTAATCTTATTGCAAATCATGTTATTGGAATCAAGAGGTATCACATACTCTTGGATGTAAATTATTATGTTGGAATGTATGTGAACTTTACTTGTTAAGTAATTTTTATGATATGGTTTTAATCCATGTTCCGCGTATGGTTTAAGTAACACAGTCTCGCAACCTTAGGGGATTGGTTGGAAATGGTTAAGTGAACTTGTATGTTAGTTGTTCTAACTTACATGCTATTGTTCTTATTTCAAAAAAATAAATAGTTCAGTTGTTTAGTAAATTGCAACTTTCCCTAGGGTTGCGTGGCGAGGCATTACAATCTACATAAAGGTGTTGAACACTTCATACACACAAACAAATAGTCATAATAAAATGACCAATCCACATCTCAATTTGCTAATCCACAATACCTGCTATCATCAAAATAGGAAATTTCACATACAATTATTAAACAACACTATAACAAAATTTCCTTCAACCAACCATTACAGATGATAATACAAGGAACAATAGGTACAAGAAAATTATATTTGATTTATTGCAGAAAACACACTTTGGAAATTATTTCCATGAAATTACAACCCCATCCTTGTTGTTGCTCCTACAAGGATCATTGTATTCAATATAAATTCCTCAACAATACATTCAACCCTAAAAATTCCAACAAAATAAATGCAACCATTAAAAGGCCAATCACTAAAATTATTTCAAAAAGAGATGAAACACATTAAATACCTATTAGTTGATGAAATAAGCTTCATTGGACCAAAATTACTACTAAAAATAGATAGCAGACTCTGTGAAGCTTTCCCCCACAACCAACATATGTGTTTTGGAGGTACATCTGTAATACTTGTAGGTGACTTGGTACATCTCCCCCTGTTATGGACAAACCAATCTATGCATCCCACTCAAATGATATACTCCTATGGGAACCATTCACTATAATCGTTACTTTGCAAACAAGTTTTCACCAATAAGGTGACTCCCAAACCCAAATCGCCTCTTGTCACACATTACAAATATGCATAATGCAGAACCACTTGAGGAAGACTAGACATCACTAATGAATCAAAAAAACAAATATCTATCAAATGATGAGCACACAAATTTCAACCAATCAATGCAACTATTTTATACAAATGATTTTGTGGCACTACATAACAAAAAATGGTCAAACTATTAAATCTTCCTATTGTGCTATGTGTTGCAATACAAACACATACAAAATCAAATATTCATAATGATTCTAAAAACCTTCCAAAAGAGCTCCTCCGATGTAGAGGCCAATGAGTCATGTTAACAATAAACTTGTGGATTCAAACAAGCTTCAATCAATGGATCTCTTGGAGAAATACAAGAGATTGTTTACCAAACTGGCTCTAGCCCACTAGATTTGCCTTCATACGTGGTGGTGCACTTTGATGACTACAATTTCCCACCATGGAACCCAAATGAACCAAAATGTGTACCTATCACACCCATATCTATTGGAAACCATAGAAAAATACCACTATCCATGGCATGGGCTATAACCATACATAAATCTCAAGGGCTAACACTAAAAAATGCAATAATTGATATTGGAAAAGTTGAAAGACAAGGCCTCACTTTTATAGCTATGTCTAGGGTCAAATCAATATATTATCTTTGAATGGAACTGCCATTATCGTTCGACCACTATTCCTAAATGAAAAATGACCCTTATACCATTATCAGAAAGAGAGAGGAAGCTCAACTACAATATCTCTCATTATAATGACAACAAGTACACAACTGTTAATCCAACCTTGTAGTCCATTAATTTCTTATTGTTTACCCAACAAAAAAGATATTGACATAGCATAATCACTATTTTCCATGATGTGCAAGGATTGAAAAAGTTCTCCCCAGACAATGACTCTACATGCAACAATTTCCCCACTCTACCAACATACATCTTCTTCTTTGATACATGATGTTTATCTACTCTCAAACCATAAAATACAATGTTTCTAACCTCATTATGATACACTATTTTTTATCTTCTTTTGAAACACTAATTATGCTTTTTTTCAATGTGCAAACAAAAAACAACTCTAAACTAAATGGTTGTGTGCAACTCCTTAGAAATATATTGTGTATAGAGGATTGAAAAACTATGTTTTATATTTGTAATTTGTTTCATGAAAAAAACATTTTGTACAAAGATGCAACCTTCTATCTTTAGTTTTCTATTTCCCACAAATGTATTGTGTACAAAGGATTGAAAAACTATGTTTTATATTTGTAATTTATTTCATCAAAAAATCAGTCTATAAAGGCATTGACTTGTGGATGATACAAATATTTTTAAGTAGAATACATAGCAATAATTGGTCTCCTAGATACATTGTAGTGAGTTCTGAATAATTATTTTGGTCTTTGGATTTTTGAAATAACAATGATAACTTTTCCTATGCTATCATACAATAATAAATAGAATATAAACAATCTTATTTGTTTGCTTGAATACAATAAATGAATCTAAATTAACTTCATTATGCTTTACTTTCATATAATATTATCTGTGATCTAATACCCTTCTTCACCACCAGCTACCCCAAAATGTTTCAACCTGATCATTAACCATATTTCCAAGATAATCACATGCAACAGTTGAATGAACAGATTATTGTATTTATCATTCTATGGTTAGTTATTTATTGTTGAATGTTCCTATTTGCATTAATGTTTTCAACAATTCCCAACAAATTATACAATACTATCGATGTATTCCTTGCACCCCTCCCAAGCGTAAGTGCTAATCTAATATCAAACATATGTAAGAGTTTAATTAGTAGAATGATAAATTTTAAAATTTATGATGTAAACATTTTGCAAATATTTTGCAAGAAGGGTCTAGTAATCTTCCTTTTCTTAAGGAAAAAAATATCAAAAGAACATTTGCATCTATATAGAAGGAATTTAAATACATTGTATGATCATCACCTTTCTGAATCTCTCATATAAAAGTAATAAATTTTCTAGTCTTTATTTATTTATTTTTATATTGAGAATAAATTTGACGACTATATTATTTTTTTATTAAATATAATAAAAAAATTAGGCAGACTATATTATATGAAAGATAGATTTTCGATGTATTATCAATTTTAAAAATATTATAGTTCTTTATTATTTAAATTATAACTATTATATTTTAAAATAAGATAGGTCTTAATGTTTGAAAGATAAATTTGAATAGATAATTATCACAAAAAAATGTTTGACAAGCATGATCAAAATTGTCAAATTTTAAAGGCCTTTCCCATACATACACATTCTTATACATTTATTTGCAATTTACCAATTTTTTTCTAGGTAACTCTATACTAATCACTTATTACACTAACCATAATCAAACAACCATTATGTGTACAACTCTCATGTTCTACCATCTTAGAACATTTTCATAGCCCTACATCTATACATCCAACCCTTAACTCTTTAAATTTTAAATCAAAATTTGGAAAACTCCCATTAATTTCACTGGTCATTATGAACCAATTAGATATATATTTTAATAATATGAATATATGTGCATGTACTTAAACACATTTATTTGTATTTATTTTACATCCTCTCACATTCAATCATCATCTCTCATCCTAGGAGTGTCTAAGGAGTGACTAGTAGAAAAACACTTCAATTTTGTGCCCTAGAATAAAACTACACATTTATTATAACATATTGTGTTTTGTCTACTAATATTTTACATAAGTTTTTACGGAGGAAAATATAATTTTATTTTTCAAAAAATTGGTTGGTGATGGTTCTCAAAGAGGTTCTATAAAGCTCCTACTACTTCAAGTGCATGTTGTGTGGAGGAAGAACTAGAGTAACGTATAGTTCGAGATGAAATAATGGATGAGACTATTGTGAGCCTTTGGTTATCACTTGTGGGTAAGTTTTTTCCCTTCAAACCAAATATTGTTTAGGTGCATAAATGGATTGATTCAAATTGGAAAATAAAAGGTGATGTGAGTGTTAATTCGATGTCAAATGGTCTATTTATCTTCAGTTTTTTGAACCATGAAGAAATGATTAAGAATCTCACTCAAGGTCATTGGGCCCTGGATAAGAACTTCAAAAACTACCTTTTATTTTGTAAGTGGAAGCTTGGTCTCAAACCTACAATGGATCTAAGTTCAACTACTCCTACTTGGATTAGGCTTCCAAGTCTTCCCCTTGAGTTTTGGAATCAATTTTTTTTTTAAGGTATTACTAAATCCTTTGAAGCCTGGTAGTAGACCAATGCACATATGAGTATGTGGTGTTGTGTGTCCTAAAAATCTAGTGCAGCCATACACTAGATACCCTTCAATAAGCATGAATCTACTGACTAGAATGCAATCTTGAACCATAGTGAACCAACTAAGTGTAAGGAGAAAATTTTACACCCACTCTAGCCAAAGATTTCATATATAATAATTCCATTTAATATGAGTGGAGTCATATCTTCACCCAACCTTACTTGAATTGGAAGCTATAATGACCACTGAACCTCAAGGCTATACTCATAAATAAAGATCATTAAAGTAACAACATCAATAGTGACAACATAGACCTTAAACGCTTGACTCATTCACTAGATTACCCTTTCCTATGGTTGTAAAGTTGGGCTTCAATAACTACCTCAAATTCAAGTACATATTTTAATCCCTAGGGAATGACTTACCCTTTTTCATATAAGGTATATATTTATTCAAAAACATAAGTTCTCATTCCAAAACAATATAACAAAAACATAGGTATTCCCATCACATTATCATCCAATCCAATCCTATTATATTATTACTCTGGACCATTTTATTGCAATCAATAAGGGTATGTGCAGGATCATCATGGAAAAAACAGGCCCTTAAGTGTAAAAAAATTCAAAAACATCAGAGTTAGGAAACTTGATGTAAAAATTTAAATAAGTTATCTATATTATTTCAAAAATATGTAAGAATAGAATCTATAGAAAATTGAATGTAGTTTCTAAATTACTAGGTTTATTTTTTTTTAAAATCTATTTGGTGAAAATTTAAAATTTCAATGAAGTAGTACTTAAATTTTAAGGAAAAAAATACGAAGTAGGTGTCTATCTAACCACCCTAACTGCAATAAAATGATAATATTTTTTTATAAGGTTTTAGATATAAGTAGAGGACTCATGTCCCAATGTGATACATATTTTTTTGTATTTTTTTTCCAAGTAAATAATTAGGGTATGTGCAGGATCATGATGGGCCAAAACGTGGTGATATCATGAGTATGTGTAGGGTATGTGACTGAAAACTTTTTTTTTACCCAAATTGATGAAACGAAAAGGGTTTTTAAAGGACATTCTCAAATTTCCAAAAATATAAATTATTCTTTACTTTGAATTTAATAAATAATTATTATTCATTTCCTATTTGAATTATGACTAAAGTCCTGATTGATAGGTTGACTCAAAAACATCTATAGCTTTCAAACGATATCACATTTTTTGAATCTGAAACATGCGTCACATTCTGTGCTTTGCATACTATAGGATTTAAAAAAATAAAATTGAATTTCATGAAGATTTGACCAAGTTAAGGTGGTTAGACACACGAGTTTTTATATTTTTTTAAAATTTGTAATAAAAAGTTCATAATTAATTATTTACTTGGAAAAATTACAAAAAAATATACATCACATCTGGACATGAGTCCTCTACTTATATCTAAAATCTTATAAAAAAATATTATCATTTTATTGTGGTTAGGGTGGTCAGATAGACACCTACTTATTTTTTCCCTGAAATTTAAGTACTATTGCATTGAAATTAAAAAATTTCAACAAATAGATTTTTTTCTTTTAAATAAACCTAGTAGTTTAGAAACTATATTCAATTTGCTATAGATTTTATTCTTACATATTTTTCAAATAATATAGATATCTTATTCAAATTTTTACGTCAAGTTGCCTAACTCTGATTTTTCTAAATTTTTTGCCACTTAAGGGCCTGGTTTTTCCATGATGATGTTGCACATACCCATTAATTATGAATTTTTTATTACAAATTTTAAAAAATAAAAAATATTGTATGTCTAACCACCTTAACTTGGTCAAAACTTTGTGAAATTCATTTTTTTTTAATCCTATAGTATGTGAAGCATAGAATGTGATGCATGTTTTGGATTCAAAAAATGTGATACAGTTTGAAAGTTATAGATATTTTTCAATCAACCTATCAATCAGGACTTTAGTCATAATTCAAATAGAAAATGAATAATAATTATTTATTAAATTCAAAGTAAAACATACTTTATATTGGTGGAATGCTAAGAATCTCCTTTAAAACCCCTTTTCATTTCATCAATTTTGGGTAAAAAAAAAGTCATCAGCCACATACCCTACACATACCCATCATATCGCCACTTTTTGGTCCATCATGATCCTACACATACCCATAATAAACATTTAAGAAATTTATACACATTATTATAATATGTAATTATTCAACAACTTGATCTTTCAAACGTATATAGTCATGAAACACTCATATCACACTCTATATAAATTCCCTAATTCAACCAATGAAGACTCAATCATTCATCTCTATCATTCTAACAAGAGAAAGCATACAATAATAGATCAACATTATCCAATAAGCACAAAATTCAATTCTAAAATAGAAGACATTAAAAGATATATAATATCAAGCATGCCTAGAAAATAATGCTTCCAACAAGTAAAACTCTTGCAACTTCTTCCAAAAATATCTACTTACAGCCTCCTACTTTCTCAACTTCATAAATCAACTTCACGTTACTCCAACAATTCATACAATCTCATTAAAATAATTATCTCAACTCACTCAATAAGTTGCTTTTTATCTCACAAAATAACTCTATATTCATAATCATAGTAATTCAACTTTAGCAGAATAATCATACAAATATGATGGATGACTAAGCAATGAAATTTTTCTCTCAAATTATAGGAAATAATGAGGAATTGGATGCTATAGATTAGTTAACAGATATGCAACCTTTCCATATTTTTTCCACCTTTCTAAATAAAAAGCATGAACTCAAATTAAACTCTTAAACTATGCATGTCGAATGGAAAGTTGTGCACCTTTTCTCATGTTGTTGGAAATAGAAATTTGACATATAAATAGTCCAAAGCATACTCAATTTCTACCTCTATTGTTGAGTCACAAAAATCAACCTACTCATACCTTTTTACCAAGTCAAAATTATTGGAAAATATGATAGCACAAATGTAAGGCCCCTCCCTTTATATCATAGCCACAACCCATTTTATTCTAAACTTATGCTACTCTACTATGTAAATTTAGAGTGCATCATTTAGATGATACAAGTTCTAGCTATGTCTGAGTGCCACTATACTTTTATTCATTTGATTCTAAGAGTAGATTAGTTAAATTCTTATGCTAATTCTTATGTTAAATTATTTAATGACTAAATCTACATTGGTAGACACTATAATTTGTCATGCTATAATGCATTTCTAAGGCCCCCTTGTAGTAGTAGTTCTTTATTATCATTTGAATCATGTTGATTATGAATGCCTCCTACTGTATTCACTTGAGGTTCCTCATATCAAGTATTATTACTAAAGTAACTAAAGGAGCCTTAGAGGTTTTAATAAAAATAGCAAGTATGGATTTGATCCCTATAGTACCACTTAGAGAAATTAAGAGATCACGTAAATGAGGAAAGACGAATATTTTAGAGACTATACTACTATTGTGTTGTGACATATCATAGAATTATGATCTACACTTAGATTAGAACATCATACCTTTACTTAAAATTTTGTGATGTTAATAGTGAGTTAATCTGATAGGGATGTTTGGACATAGCTATAGTTAGATTAGTTTGTTGGCAATATGATTTTCATTGATGTCAAAAGGGGAACCTCTTTAAGGTCAAAAGGAGATCTATGTGATATCAGATGAGGAGTTGTTGTTTGAGGTCAAAGGGCTTCATAAGGATGTTAGGAAGAAGGATTCATGGGCCTTATGGTGTCATTATAGAAATCCTTGAAGATTTCCAAAAGTTTAGGTATTGAGCCTTGAGCTTACCTTGTACCACTTAATAAAGAGAAAAGAGTTAGTTTTTTTCAACTAAGTTTGATCGGGCTTCAGACTTCAAGCTTGAGGCCTACTCTCTACTACAAGAGATTGGGATTTGGGATTTGGCCATACCTTATACTAAATTACTTAAAGAAATAAAGCAAGTCTAAATTAAGTTCAAAAGGCATCAAACTTTGGGCTTCAATCATACCTCTTACCGAGTGCCTCAAAATAAATAAATAAATTTTGTGTAAAGTTCAAAAGGTTTCAAACATCAGGCTTTGGTCATACCTCATACCTAATCCTTTAGAGAAATGAAAAGTGTGCTAAGTCTAAGAAGGTTTCAGACATTGGAATTTAGCCATACCTCATACTGATTACATAAAGGAAAAGGAAGATCACATGTGTTAAGTCCGAAAAGGTGTCAGGAATCAACATCAGCATTAAGGATTATGCCTTAACTAAATGTTAAGAAAGTGATGAAAGATGTATGAGTAAGACCCAAACCCCAACACTTGAAATTGTCTCGGAGTTCATGGGTCGGTGTTAAGGCTTATGTCATACCGAGAATGTTAAGAAAGGGGTATGATGAAACCCTAAACCTTGACACCTAAAATGGTCTTGGTGCTCATGGGTTTGTGTTAATTCCTTTGCATTAACATGAAATAGAGGAAGGGGAAATATGAAACCTCAAGAACCGACACCAAAAATATTTTTAGTGGTTTTGGGTTGGCTTGAGGTTTATTCCTTAACAATTTGGAAAGCATGATGTAAAGAGAAATCCCAAAGGTTGGCACCCAAAATGGTAAATCCAATGAAGGAAATATTTAGGATTCACATTTTGGTAGGAATTATTCTACCTTACCAAAAGGATGGTAAGTGGTAAGAGTTAAGGGAGAACCTTGACACCTAAAATTTCTCTAGTGTTCACAAGCTTGTGTTCAAGAATATGCATTCAAGTGAAACAAAGGAAGAAGTATGAGGTAGCCTTGAACCTCGATGCCCAAAATGGATTTAGTGTTCATGGATTTGGTCATAAGGCCAATGCCTTACTAATTTTTGGTATGTGGTAAGAAGGATGTTTGAAGGATAATACCCGAAAGTGTTAAGTTTTTCAATGCTTAGGATTATTCCAGACATCACAAGTTGGCAAGTTGGCTTACACCTTGACACAAAGGCATGAAAGAGATAAGGTGGAAAAGAGAACCCCAACATCTAACAAACTCATGCATGTTTTAGAGGTTGGTGGGAAGGTTTGTGATGGACTAAAGGCAGGAAAAAGGTAAGGGGTAAGGTCAATGGTCAAACCCTAATAGGTGTAAAGAACATTGGAAATATGTGTTCAGACTTGCTTGTTAAGATCGAATATGCACTTCAAGGATGAGGCAATAAAAATTAGTGATCCCCAACCTCCAACAACTAAAAGAACTATTCAAAGTCTCACACTTCGGTGTTTCAGAGGTTAGTGTGTTGGTTTTGCAATGGTGTAAAGGAGGGAAAATGGTAAAGGGTAAGGCCAATGGTCGAACCCTGACATGCATAAAGAGGATCAAACATTGTGGTTCGATTTTATTTCTTGAGGCCTTAAAATCATGTTAATCATGAGGTAGAAGGTAAAGGGTAAGGCCGATGACCAAACCTAGATAGGGTAAGAGGATTCATAAATAGGTGTTCGAGATTGCCTCTAAATTTCTTTAATAAAATTCAAGCGTGAGGTAAGGGGATACCCAACACCCAAACCTCGAAGGTTGAGAAATGAAATGCCAAAAAAATGAATTAGTAATCTCATCATTCCATGAATGCTTGTGTTGAATGGGGTTGGCCAATGTGGGTATGCAGGATAGTGATACGTGTCAAGAATTGATTGATTCACTTGATCCACACTGTTGTTGTTAATAATTAGAGATCTATGACCAAAATTAAAGCATGTCAAATTGGATGGTGGTGTTTTAAAGAAAGACATGTAATTGAGATGCACTAGACCATAGCATGAATTTCAAGATTGATGGCCCACATTTAATGGCTAGATTGTGTCAACAACTAGATATGGAGCTAGGGAATGAAAAATGATATCTTAGTTCTAAGAAACATTATTGTAGATGAATGAAGGAAATGGATTCCACCATTAATGCAAAGGTCAGTGATGAAAGCTAGGAGAGCTCGAGCAAATAGAGAAATGGGATTAAATGCAATACAAACCCTAGAATGTGAAACCTAGAAAGATTAAGAGTGCAAGTGAGGATAAAAGAAACCTTTTTTTTCTATTAGTAAATAAAAAATTATTTATTAAGTAAAATGCATCTTGCACATTCCTGTCAACATTAATTAATTATTTATTTAATTAATCATCCTCACATATTTTGATTGAATAAATCATTTCCATAATTTCTCAATCTAATTTTGCAATCCCTATACCAACTAGCTCTTGGAACTAACAAACTATATTTTTTCTATGTGGGGAACCTAGAATTCGAGCCATTGCAAATAGACAATCATAACATCGGATCACCATAGAGCCAAAATTTAGAAAGACTAAGAGTACAAATGAGGATAAAAGAAACCCTAATTTTCTATTTTAACCCCCAAAAACCCTAATTTTTACCCCTAGGCACCCTCCTAGGTTATGTTTTGAGCACCCTGGATCATACTAGACCTTAAAACACAACTCCTGCGACCTAATTTTAAGTCCTCTATGCATCCAAACTACTCTTGAACCTTGTCGCAAGCCTAACCCAAAAAGTAATTTTTCCTACTGACCTCTTGAGGGGGAAGCCCATCATCTTATCATCCTTTCATTGAATGTTGAGGAATAGTGGGGCATAATTATTATTTTTGTTTCTTTATTTGAACATCAAATTATTTTAAACAATGCATCAAGTACATTGTGTTAAAGAGGGATAAAAAGTAGACATGTAAAAATGGCTTTTAACACATATCACACATCCTAAACTACATTTTTCCATCATTAGAATCACTTTCATTATCATAATTGCATGTCAGTTCATTAACATCATTATTCCCCTTTTTAACATCATTTGCATCATTAACCTCTATTAATTAAATAATATCAAATTGTTTAATTAATTCACTATGTCATCACTTGATTTAAACTTTATTTTTCCTGATTAATTAAATAAATATAATTATTTAATTATGTCAATAACATTACTCATTCTTTGAATTCAATTAAATAGTTATCATTAATCAGTTAATTAATATACTTTCCCTCTTCTAAATTAAACAATAAAGTTAATTATTTGATTTCCCAAAATTCACTCAACATAGACTTCTATTAGTAAAACATTTATTTATTAAATCAAATGCATCTTGCACGTTCCTCTCAACATTAATTAATTATTTAATTAAGTAATCATCCTCACATATTTTGATTGAATAAATCATTTCCACTAATTTCTCAATCTAATTTGGTAATTCCACCGATTACTCCAATCCCACTGATTATTCAATCCAATCCCACTAGTTATCCAATTAATTCCCATAGTTGGATTAATTAGGTTAGTTAACTAATCAATCTATTTCCCCTCAATGTACATTGATTGTTGATCTTGATCTTTCATCCTTGCATCCTGATCGTTCATCTAAAATCAAAAAATCTATAAAATAACCTTCATCCATCTCATAATTTATCTAGAGAATTTATAGAAAGGCCATATCAATGTGATTCTTGAACAAATTAAGAAAACATCCTCACATTTTAGATCATCATCATCATTATTAGTATTTTTCAAACCATGGAGACTTTGTGTTGAAGAGCAATTTGACATATCAAGATCAAAATAAATACACTCTGGTATGGGATGGTAAGATTGTGTAGTTTGAATTGATTTGTGTTTTAATTTGATTATGCTAACTTTGTTTTTTGAATTTGTAGCTATGGCAATTGCATTTCATGAGTAGGTTGGGTGTTATCATTTTTTTTATCTCATTGATTTTAATCCTAATCCATTAATTCCCCCTTGCACAAGTGTAAACATCCAAGGTCAATTAAACCTGTGTAAGCACAATTGAACATTTAAGTACACACTTCCTTAGATCCAAAGACAACTCACGAAAAACATACATCACTTGAGAAAAATATAGAATATTCCATAAACACCTAGAAATCCAACAAATTCCTTTGAAACAACTTTCACCCAAAGAACATACTCATCATGTATACCTAGTTAACTTTCTTCATACTTTAATACATGAATCCAACCTTGTGGAGCACCAAACTTCAAACAACTTAGACTAAAGATAAATATGAGCAATGGAATCACACTCTCAGATCCACAAGACTAGAAACCATTCTATGGAGAAATGTGGAGAAAAAAATTTCTCCCAGACACCACTACAATACACTATTCACATGTTGGTAAACACAACTTCCTCTGTGCAATGATCCAAAACTTGAAACTTTAGATATAACACATCTAAACACCTCTGAGTAACATATCCAAACCACATAAGTAGATCTTCAACACAAATGAAATGCAAATAAAAACCAAAACACTACTCTGGTACTAAACACCTCTCAACCACACTATTGTCTCTTTTAATCCAATTTTCTCAAAAGCATTTGGAAACCAAGCACCACAACCACATTCTCATCAACTAGAACACCTTAACACAAAAAAACCAACTACAACATAACAACTCAAGAACACACATTCTCATCAAAGAAACACGAGAAGTTGACACCAACAATACTACTAATGACAAGATAATGCAAGTAATCAAAGAACCACCAAGGTTGATATCAATGAAAAATAAAAATAGATTTTTTTACATCAATGACAACACAAACTACACATACTTACAAAATAAAAATAGATTTTTTTACATCAATGACAACACAAACTACACATACTTACAACAAAATCATCCTAGTTTTCAATACCTTGATACATCGTGTCTATTGATATATCAAAAATAAGGAATGACATGATGAATTTATCCCAATACAAGAAGCAAAGTAATATAATCTATCCTATCTCATCACATATCTTATAAGGTCTCGAATAATCATATATTTGTTGGACTTCTAAATAAATTACTAAAAACAAAGGCTAATCAATATCCATTTCATTCTTCTATCTTTTGTCCATGCTAACATTTCCAACCTAGTATCATGGCATTCAACAAAACTCATATAATTGCATACATCATGCATCCACAAACCATTAGCATACATCTTGCATCATCATAAATATTATATAGAAAATATGGAAAGGAAATGTATCTCATAACATACATCCTGGATAATCATCACATATCATATGGGAAAAATGTAAAAAGAAGTCATCCATTACATTTTCATACATGAATTCATATTGTGTCATGTCATAAAACATATGCATTTGCATACATCGTCATCATATCATAAAAATAATCATAAACCAAACATGTCATATGAATAATAAGGAGAATCATCATCATCATATAAGCATCTCATAAACATCTACATCCACATCATATCCATAATCCGTGCATACAAATATGCATCACATGAGCATAACCATGAAATAATTTAAGGCATTCCATAACTATAATTTTCACATATGATCACCTCATATATATATCAAAAAAATAAAATTCATGATACATATCAAAAGATTATGTGATATATCATAAAAAAAAAAACACGAGGCTATAAAAATTGAGCCTATGAATGTATATGCATTAGTAATTAGGTTGTACATTAAAAAGTGTTTATAGATTTGTGGAGCTACCCTCTACTCCCTTGATCCTCATCCTAATGAAGTGGTGGCTAATGACTCCCTTTGCCTAATGGAAATCCTACTGAGGGTCCTCATGTTGATCTAGTCAGTCCTAGGGCACTCATGTGGGAAAAATCTGGCTAGCACTGGTGTTAGGGAACCTCCCAATGATATAGTGTCTACTCTTAAGAGGCCTCAACCATGGCCTACCCGTATAAACCTGCTAACACATGTGCCTATTTTGGTGCTTGAATTTGTGCAATGGCCTCTAATTGCTACCTCCTAGCAGTCTCCTAGGAAAGCTTTATTTCTATCTATTGGATTTTTACCTCTCCTAGGAAAGATTTCCATAGGCTTAGTCATGCTCCTACTGAGAAGTCTTTGTCTCTCTTATTAGTACCTATCCTACTCTTGATGAGTGGCATCCATCTCCTAGATGGTAGCGTCTCTATTAAATGCCCTCTATTGTACTAAATCCTAGAGATTTGGCCCTCCCTACACCTATTGTTGTTGTACAAACTATGGTGGGGGTGGTAGTGGAGGTGGCACTACTGGCTAAACCCTTGGTTGTTATACAATCCCTAGAACCTCTCCATCATGTTTCCTTGGGACCTGTACATCATGCTACTATGGCATCTATCACTTGCCTCTACCTCTACCCCTACCACGTCTAACACCATCGACCCTTGTTGGGTTGATCAACCTAATTGGAGCATGTTGCACAAACCACATGTTGTAAGTTTGGGTAGTACCAAGATCAATTGGTCCCCCTACATAGGCTAAAGGAAGTGGGTTGAGCTATCTGAAATCATCTATAGTCATCAAAGGCACTATTTTTTGTCCCCGTGAATGAATCTCTATAGTTCCTAGCAAACATGACTATAATTGAGTGTCAGAGCATCCTACTGCTCCCTAAAATGTTGAGCAGCCTTGTTTGAAAAGTATCTCTCAATAATGTGTGTTTATTGGTCTATAAGCTACCATGTCTAGTGTGCACAATAAAGTTGATCCTGGTCATCATCCCATTACTTTGCTTGTAGCCATGGTAACCACCTAAAAATTGTCATGTCGTCAGTCACTTTCATCCAATAGGTTATGTCTACTATGCTTGTTTGGTGGAGAGTGGTCATCCTTTCATATCTATATACCACATGATCCTCCTCATCAATGTCCCATAGATTGATCATTGATCGAAGCAAAATGATATGATTCCAAGCCCAAATTTCAAGTAATGTGACTCCTACAGACAAGTTGTGGCCTCATACATACACCACCTAATACATATCATGGTATAAGGTCACCAAGATACATGGTCCCCATGTCTAAGTCTAAAATCCTCAATGAAACCCTCTAATACTAAACCCCAACTGAGATTGAATCCTTTGTTGTGTCTATTTGGCATTAGGACTCTATGATGAGTCCACCAACCACCAAATTCAAATCACTAACCTAACCATGGTACCTCTGCAAGTCGATCTGGGCGCCCTCAGCATGCATCTAATCTACTCCTAATACTTTGAACATAGAAGAAATTCCAAGATCCACATCAAAAAACAATCTTGTCACCACAAATTAGTTCTCATAGGATGCACCATACATCCTCAAGTGTGATAGTAGGCTCACCTATTGAGAGGTGGAAAGAAGAGGTCTTTGAATGACATTGCTCTATGAGTGCATTCATTATCGTAGGATAATTCTTAATCTCTGGCATATAACATATGTGGTATAAGTTGACCACTTCTACAAACTCATCCTTCACATCCTCAAAGCTAGTCATCTAATGTAAAATCCCTATAATTTTCTCACGTGATTGTAGTGGATGAGATCTCTCCTACATGCCCAATGCACACAATGTCAACTTTTGCTAAAATCAAGAAGAAAATCCTATCTAAAACCCAAAAATTGCAAAAGAAACCCTTTTTTACAATAACATCACTATAGTGCAAAGGTGTAATGACATTTCAAAAGTTTCACTAAAAAACCAAAGGAACATTTCTAAAATCATGCATATGTGTGGCTCTTAAACTTTGCAGAGGTGTAGGTTTTTTTGCAAAAGTGTCAATGTATTCTAAACTCTAGCACAAATGCTTAGGAATGATGCCCTATTGTAAAGGAAGCACCGAATCTTGAAAAATTTTCATCAATCATTACAAAAGTGTCACTAAAATAGTGACACCTTTGTTGGAGCTAATATAACTTACATTTCGCTATCTCAAAGTACGTGCAAGGAAAGTTTTTTGGGGTACATACCGGTGGTGCTATGTCGGATGGCTAGTGGAAGTCTCGAACTCTGTCTAAGAAATGCATGAGAAGCACACGATCTACCATTATATCAGTTGCTCTGCGAATTCTCTCATGAAATCTCTCTAGAGGCTCTCAATTTTCTCAAACCAAGTGTGCAAATCAGCTTGAAAGTGATCCCAACCTCTTATATATGCATGAAAAATAAGGGTTTTCACCTTGAATGCATTGCTTGACCTAGGGTTTTTGGCCCTAAATCTCTTTTTTTTCACCCAACAACCTATTATGATCCTTTTATCCATATCCTAAGTCTTTTTGTTCATCCTATTTGTAGCTAAACCGATCTTGTATCCTTGTGATCTCGACCTAAAAATTAAAATTTTTGTTTGATCTCTCAAGGGGGCAGTATACCAACATTCGTTCCTTCTACTAAGGCATAGTGGGGCATCAAGAAAAATCATGAATTTTTAAATTTTTGATCTGAACAAAAATGTTGATTTGAGAAGCATTAGTTCTTTGAACCAATGTGGCAAATACCTCACTTCAAAGAGGGAAAAATGTAGACACTTAAAATTGTCCTGATCAATATCACACATCCAAATTTGATCTACTAGCATCATTTCCATCCTGATTTGATCATTTTCATCTATTTAATTAAATAATGCTAATTGTTTAGGGTGATCCCACAAAGTTGGTTTACAATTTTTGGGAGATTCTGATTTTTGTTGAAATCACATATTTTTAGAAAATATAATGATTTAAGCCTTAAAAATTTCCATTTAAAGCATTCCAATTGAAGAGGGTTTCTACCTTAGATCAAATCCCCTTGGATAGAACCCCACTAGTTTTAAACCATACCTATAACAAAGTCTCCTTTACACGTATCAAAATGTTGATAAAAACTAATTTTGATTTACCTTTTGGGGGGATCAAATGAATTCATTTAAATTTTATTTTTTGTAAGTATGTATTCCTTATTATAAGCTTCCCAAAAAGTATAATTTAAATAAATTTAATTTAATTATTATATTTATTTTTATTTCTTGTTAATGTAGGTTTTTCACTAAAAATCAAGCTCTTTGTTCTACACATGTGGAAAATAGAAGATTATAAAAAAAAAAAGAAAAATATTAGTGCACTAGATATTGAAGTCCTTGATCCAACAAAAAAAAATTGAATTTCGATACATACAAAAAAAGTTGTGTTATACAGTGCGCCTATGTCTGAATTGTAATTGGTTTGAATTTTGAACTTGATTAAGGAAAGTATATTCAATAAAACACTATGAAACCAATAGGAAGCACTAGATATCATACTTACAAATCTAAATTCAAAAAAAAAAAGAATTTTACCCTTCATGGAAAAAAAAGTTATGTGTTATACGGTGAGCATCCCTCCTTAAAAATGGTGTTTACTGAAAAAATACTAGTTTTTGAAGGAGATGGAAAAATAAATGCAATATAATTTCAAAAAAATTGAAAAAAATATATTTAGAATCTACATACAAAATGTCACAAATCACTAGTTTGCATCATCTTCAAATTTCTCACGGTTTAGCCACTATAGGTGCCCGAAAGTGAAGTAAAGTTAGAAAAAATCAGGTAAGTGTCGAGTTTGGCCAAAAATTGTAAACCAATATTGTGGGATCACCCTTTAATTAAATTTATCATTTTCTCCTATTAATCAGATAATCAACATTTTTTTAGTAATTCATCGCTTTCATGCTAATTTTCATCCTATTTGATTATATAATCCAAAAATTTTAATTAAATATCATTAATTCCTCTTAATTAAATGATCTAATTATTTAATTAAAAGCTTAAATTCTCTCATCTTGCACAATTAAATAATATCCTAATTATTTAATTGATTAATAACTTTTAATTCCTCCAACTTCTCCCACTTGCAAGAGAATATTCCTAGGGAATATTCTTCTAATTCAAATTCAGATATTTCCCACCAAATAGAAATATCTTCTCACATTATTTCTAAAATTAAGGGGCTTGCACATTCTAATTCAATTAGATCCCTTAATTAAATTCAATTATCCATATCATTCTTTAATCTCATGCATGGATTTGATCATTTATCCTTGCCATTCTCTCACATTCATTTCTATCCACTGATTAACCAAATCAATCTTAGCCTTGATTCATCTAAAAATCCTATAAATAGCCTTCATTTCTATCACTAAGTCATCCAAAAAGAATTTGATAAATTGCACTATAGCCAATTTCACATTCATTTTTAGAGCATTTTGTCCATTTCCATCAATTTCACCATTAGATGTCAACAGAGCTTTGCTTCAACAATCAGATTAGGAAAGGGATAATCATTCCACGTAATTTTAGCACTAATCCCCCAATGAGATGAATTTTTCTTGTGTTTAATTGATTTTCTATATCAATTGAATGTTGCTTCATTTTTAATGGATTCCTAGTTAGCATATGCCAAAATTTCATACGGAATGTGAGCTAATTAGGTTAAGTTCTTGGTTTATTTTCTTAATTCAATTTCATTTTATCTAAATATATTTCATGTTCACAAAGGCGATGCAAGAGGATGGATTTAGGGTACCTAAGAGGATATGAATTAAGGGATCCTAAGATGATGGCTTAAAAGGAGTTAAGTGAATAAATTAAGGAGTTGCAATACCCTCAACCCTAAACCTTATACCCTATACCCTCAACCCTAGGCCCTAAATCCTATACACTAAACCCTCAACCCTCAACCCTATACCATATACCCTCTTGACCCTAAACCCTATCCCTCAACCTTGGGCCTTAAGACATGATATATAATATATTCTTTATTTTAAGCATCTTACCATAATTGCATTTTCATCTTAAGTGTTTAGATTTTTTATTCTAAGAATCTTACAATCATTGCATTTTATTTCTTAATTATTTATATTTTTTATTCGAAGCATCTTTTCAACCCTAAACCTTATCCCTCAACCTTGT